>JANHGL010015135.1:7825-23163 GCA_024611195.1 Ceyx melanurus | reverse complement strand
CCCAGCGTAGAGGCGGAACAGACTTTAGTCCAAGTATAAAAGCAGAGCAATAAAATACTGCTGCAGCAAGAGATAGCGGAGGTAGGGAGGAGTGGAAGGAAAATGGCCCTAAAGCTTGTTTCCTTTTTTAAAAATGACCATACTTCTTTTTCTCTTTTGTTAATGAAAATAAGATGACTTGCAACTATGCATCGAATGGTACAAGGAAATTTTATATTCAGGAGTTCTTTAAAGTTCAATACTGAATTACTACTAAGTTTGAAACACAGATTTTTTAATTACCTTCAGAACAATGTTGAAATATCTTTAGAATTAAAACACTATGTTTTGATTTTTTTTTTTTCCTGCTCTACACGATAAGGCTGGACAGAAGCCAATGTAGGAGGCATAGGTCACGGGATACAGAGCTCATAAACCAACCCTGGATGCCCAGAAAACAGCCATAACTGGGCTTGCACTCCCCTCTGTAAGAAGGACTGGGTGAATTCCTTCCAGCCAGAAAATGTTTCTAACCCTAGTGATGAGAGGAGTGGTTGGGAGTATTAAGAATGGTCTCAGCTTTCATTTCTAAATCGTGCCATCTAATAGTGGGTGGGAAAGACAGAGATTGAGGTGAATGGGAGATATTACAGCAGTTAAAATGTGAGGTTTTGGGTTAATGTAATTTTGTCTGCTTCCATGGCAAAGTTTTCCTTTGATTAGATGATTTAATCATTAGAATGTTTATAATTTGTGGAATGCAACTGATTTTTATGTTGGCAAATTAAACACTGTATTAAGTCCAGGTGCTGTTTCTTACTGGCATAGCAAGTGAAACTGTGGCTTCTGGTATTCTGGAGCTGAGGTACATGCAAACTTCTTACTTTACTGGATGATTACATTGAGTGTAGCTGATGCTGCCTTTCCCGTGAGAACATGGGATGTAATCTGAATAGCCAAGTATGGTGAAACCTGTTGCAGTGAATATGCTTGAGGGATAAGTTTACCTACTGTTAGTTGATGCTTCAATAGTTTGAGACAAACTAATTAAATAGTAGCATACCAAACTTTCTACTAAATATTTTTTTTAAACATCTTTGTGTAATTAAATTTTGAAGTCATAAAAGCAGGCTGCAGTTTTGTGTGTTTATAGTGTTTCTGTTGTTCTACCCTTAAGTAAAGAGAGAAGCTTTGAAGGAAACAATAATTTGGTAAGAGAAGCTTATTAGAGGTATGTCCTGGTGGTCTCTCAGGATACCTCAGAACCTTAAGTTTTGGGGTTTTTTCATTGATATTTGCTCCGAAAAAAAATAAGGTGACTGTGAAGAAAACTTAAGTGTGGAAAAGTATTTCTGGAAGTGCAAGAATCTAGATTCTTGTAAAAAAGGTGGTCTTCTCTTTGACAAAACTTTTTGCCTAACTATATAATTGAAGGAGCCTCTTAATTCATGGCACATTTTGATTGCAACAGCAGGCGTTGATTACAACAGCAAGTGCAAGATTGATTGACTCACCTCTGTGAAAGAGGGAAGCATGCTTTCCTCCCTGTCCCTTGCTGTTTTGCCCAAGATAAGACCGGACTTTGCTTTACACATCTGGGAGGAGTTGGGACCTTGAGACAAAAAAAGAGGAAGGCAGGAAGTTGTATATGTCCACAACTGCTTCTGCTACCAGGTCACTTACTGAGCGCAGCCAAGGCTTTCTTAGAGAAGGACTAAACACAGCAATTCAGTATATTAAGAGCCCAAAAAGGGCTAATCAGGGTATTATCTAGACTTGAAAATTGTTAGGAATTTCTCAGTTACAGAATTTGTTTTCCATAGACCTCCTTTTGTTTTTCTGGAGTCAACACGTAGTTATGGGACATATATTAGCTAATGTAGTATAATGTGGAAATGAGGCTGTTAGTCAAGTTTCTTTCCTCTCCCAAAATGATGTGTAATAGACATAAATGCTAAAAAGATCTTATCTCACAGAGCTTTTTGTCAAAGAATTGTCATGATCAAGGAAATGCATGTTTTCCATTTCTGTCTAACGGTGTCTGCACTGTGATTGAAGACCAAACACCAGTGTATATAGTCAGAGTTACAGAGCAGTCCTAATGCTTTATCAGTGTTGTACAATTCTACTAAGTGCTGTTGGGAAGATACTGCAAATATAAGATTAATAACCAGGCCTCTTAGTAATTTAGTACTAGATTTCTGCTGGATGAATCCAGGACGTGTTCCTGGAACATAGGTTTCATTCCATTTATGAATGTGGAGTCCCTAGAAAAATCTGAATAGCAAAAAGATGATTGGATGGCTTGTGGTAAGCAAGTTATTGTATTAATGAAAAAGTGGTTAGCAATATTAAAAATTCACCTGTGGGCAATATTAAATTGATAGCTGATTACTCCAGGCACTACAATAGTTCCATGCTATACTGTGGGATAATAGAATGTTTGTATTTATATGGAGAGAACAGATACTTCATTAAAATAATTTTTGTATAAATTAAACTTTATTTAAAACTATTTTATGTTTCACTTAAATTTGGCTTTTGGTCTAACTCCAGATTTTAAATTGGTTGGCTAAATTCACCTTAGTGGTTAATGTTTGATTTGCCTGCTCCCTACACTTTCTTCAAGTTGTCATCAGTATGTTTATAACCTTTTTTTAACTGGCCGTGGCAATGCAGCTGCATTCAAGATACCTGTTATTGTCCATTTGAAACAACTGGCTTTTAGTACCTTTGGGAGTTTGAAAAATTGTTTTAGGAGCTCCGAGCAGATGAGAAGAACTTTTAAAAATAAGCTGCTTTTTTTTTTTTTTTTTCTGGTGATTGAAAGCCTGAGAAGATATTGTTATTTTTCTCATATCTGATCTTTGGAATTTATTTTTACAGTGGACCAACTACATTCATGGGTGGCAGGATCGATGGGTTGTTCTGAAAGGCAGCACACTCAGTTACTATAAGTCTGAAGATGAAACGGAGTATGGCTGTAGAGGCTCTATCTGTCTAAGCAAGGCTGTGATTACAGTAAGTGCTATTTCATTACTGCCCTCTTTTCATGTTTTAAGGTGCTACATATTTGTAGGCTATTGTCTGGTGAAAGCAAGTATGGGTATGGCAAATATGATATTAGGTCATCTATTATGAAAGTTAGTGTTATCAGTGGAACACTGGAGCAGGGAGAGGAGTTCCTAATAAGAAAACAAGCTGTGCTCACTTTGTGTTTGCAGTAACCAGCTTTTCATATCTTACGTTAGATATTTCTATGGTTAGGGATGCAGGTTGCTTCTGAAGGATGCAAAGTTTTTCTGGGGGGTAAGCCTAAGATCACAGACCAGCTTTGCAAAGCAGAGGTACCATCTGAGCCTCTACACTTTGCACTAGGGAGAGGTGGTTGTGTTCTTTGACTTTACTTTCTGAATGTGACTTGAATATTTCTAAAAGAAAAAAAATCACCACAGTCTTCCTCCTCTGAACAAGTTAGTGTGGTGGGTTTTGTCTAATGCTAAAAGATATGGTATTGCTGTGGTAAGAATAAATGGCCTGCATATGTATGAAATCTCAAACACAATTTGACCTTAGATTTAAAAAAATCTGTTTTTTTGTGGCTTTCAGAATTGCTATGTGTTAATTATGGCGAATGCTTTCCAGAAAGCATGCTGTAGTTTTTCTGTTACTGTTAAAACAGTAATTCCAGTTGTGTGACTGAGGGAAACATTAGCTATACTTCTATGTAACACACAAGTACTTAGCATTTATGTTCTTACTCTATTGAATATGTGGGGTTTTTTTCAAACTATATTAAGGATGACAAATGACAAGTTTTCTTATTTTTATATATTTTTGGTTGTTTGTTTTTTTAATGGCTTTATTACAGTAACTGCTCATTTTGGAAAAAAAAAAAGTGAAGAAAAAGCAGATCTTTACATTTCAGATGTCTGAAAGATATTGCAGTCATTTAAAAATTAAATCAGATCATACTGTTTAATATTTTTGTTTAATCTGCTTAAACTTTTAAATTTGCTCAAGGTTTGATTTAGGAATATATGGTGCACAGTAACAGTCTCTAGGAATTCTATCTTAAGAGTAATTTTGCCAGCCTGTAGTAGTACCAGTCTCTGATCAGGGCTTCCAAAAAGGTCTCAAGTTAACTAGCAAGATGATTAACATACCAACCAGGCAGAGACTAGAAGGTCGTGGTAAGGGGGGGGTGGGGCAAGGGATGTTTGGAAGCATGCTCTGGAGCACATCTCAGCAGCCTGAATTCCAGATGTGTTGGTGGAGATATTTGTGATCCAGCTATTACCTTTTTATGTGTTGGACTTTTTGAAGGAAGGTCAGTGAGCTTATCTTTGGACTAGAAGTATGTAACACTGGAACAGCTTTACAGATGTATTTTTTTCCCCTTCTATATTGTACTTGTTATATATGGTGACTTGTACTGTTGCCTTTTTTTTTTTTTTCAGTTCTTGAGGTTCTTGAGTACATTGAGAAAGAAACTACAGAGTTGAAAAAAGTATATAAAATAGGGTCAGTTCTAAAAGTTAATCTGATCTTTTAGTTCCATTTTCATTCAGGCTCATGCTTTCAGTGGTATTTGGGTATTTGTCAGTAATAACTTGATTGCAGTTTGAGATGTCATCTCTGAAGCCTGGTAAACTGTTGACTGTTGTGTTGAGTATTAAAGATTCAAGAGTACTAGTGGATTGTTTCATGACTCTTGGATATTCTTATGAAACTGTCATGTGATTATTCAGTCTCTTAGTTGTCAGAAGTTGCTGTTCTAAGCCAGAGTTTTGCATGAATGCTTGTGGTTTGGTAGTTATTTGGTAGTAAATAATGTTTAAAAAAACCCTAACTTTTTTCAATAGAAAATTGTACTCAAATTTTTAAAATGTTCTGCCTGGGGTGCTTAATCTTTACTTTCATGTTACTGAAGTGTCTTACTAACTATAAGCTTACTACCATGTTTATATACATAGCAGAATACAACAGCTTATAAAAATGTTGATATAACATTGCTAGTGGGACTTGTTACTGTCTGTCTTGGGATTACTGTAGTAGAGAGGGGAAGTCAGGTTTACAGGCTTAATATTGAGTAGCACTGATATGATCTGAATCATTAACATTTTTTTAACAGTTTTTCACTATTCCATAAGCTTAATTTTCTTGATCTTGCTGATCCAGAGTTGGGCAGAGTAACTAACTATCTTAACTAGGTGTATTCAGTAGAAAGCAGGACGTGAGTGGTATGAGATGGTGTTGATGGCTGCAATGTTTCTTTGTAGGAGAAGGTGATGAGAGTTTCTTGAACTTTCTTTTAGGCACTCTGATTTGATGCACAGGTTCTGATTCAACAGGGAATGTAATGATTTTCTGTGTCTAATGTTACTAGTAGGATAAGAATGTCCATGCTTTGATGTATAAGCATAAATTTGGAAAGCTGCCCTCACTTGGTGTTACTGTGCTTCAAGCAATAAAGGTCAGTCTAATGAAAGTTAACAGCATTGAGATGTGAACGTTGTATTCAGAAAGCTTCGTATGCTTCTACCCTTGTTTTATTATCCCTATCACAGTGGGCAGAGATTGCTACATAATCCTACAGGGGTATTTTTTTTTTTATTAAATTTCTCTCTCCACTCTGTGTAATGAGAGGAGGACATGCTAAATTAGCTTGCTAAATAGTTTGGGTTTTCAAATGTGAAATGCCATCCATCCACAACAAGTAGATTACTGTGATGGTATTCTTTAATTGAATTAAAAAGAAGGGGTCTAGTTGGACTATTTCCTACATTATTAACATCAGGATGAAGAGGTGATATTTTTCTGGAATAGTGGACTAAAGGATGAATATTTATTGTGTACTTCCGGGATGGCATCAAGTAATCAACTGTTGAGAACTGGCCATGTGGAAGTTATGGTGGGAGGATGATGATGGTGATTGTGTTGCTTGTAGCCATATAAGGAAAAATGCTTCAAAGGTGTTTAATTGTTTTGTAACAGAATGGTGGTTTGAACTCAAAAGTTCATATGTTGTTAAGGGATGAGAAAAAAAAAAAGTAAGGATACTATAAAAAGTACATCTGTGTGCAGACTGAAGCTTGGTTTTATTAATCTAGCCTGGACATCATTAATTACTGCTGTAGTTGTTTGTCAGTGACCGATGGTGTTTATTAAAGATACTCTTCATTACCTTTACTTTGTAGATCTCTTATTCCTGAAGTCAGACTTTTAATGGTGTCTGTGAAACAAAAGCAGTTATTGATAGTATTCCTGTAGTGGTGGATCTGTGGGGATCAGCTTTGGAGCTGGAAGATCAGTGTTAAAAGACTGAACATAAATGCTTTGTAGAGCTGGAAGTCCATCTTCCAGGCAAGATGGCCTTTTCAGCTTGTACTCTTTGACTTGATTACTGTTCTGATAGTGCCATTGCTGCATTTGTACAATGACTTACACTAACTCATGCAGTCAGTGTGATATATCAAAGATAACATGGTATGTGTAGAATAACTCAAGCTGGAATGGGGCTCTTGAGGTAATCTCTTATGCCTCTCCACTTTGTGCAGTCTCCCAGAAAGATGAGTGCTGATTTAATATTGGTAGTAAGTTATATAAACAAATTTCAAACCTGTTCAGAAATGTTTAAGTAAGTGTTTCTCTCATGAATTCTGGGGTTTTTCCAGAAGGGATTTGGCTGTTCAGGATAGCTCTTCTGCATGGATCCATAACGAGAATCTTGAAAAATGTTTAGAGAAATGTCATGATTGATAAATTTTAAGAATGTTTAAATTCAGACCTATCTAAGTTTTGTATTTTTTGTCACTAGAGGTGACTGACTATACAGGAAGTGTTCCAAAAACTTGTTCCAACTGAACCTTTTTTCTTTATACAGGATTCATACTTGCCCTGTTTTAATCCAGTGATTGGTCTTAATCTTCCTTCCATATATATATATATGATGTAGCAAAACTTCTTGATTTCTAATTTAATATTTTAAAGTGCAGTAACTGTGATGCAGTCATTTTCCTTGATTTGGTTGTACTGTAATGGTGTATACTTGTGTCAGTACCTTGATGGAAACATGCTATTGGTTATTAGTTTGGGTTTTTTTTAGAACACTTCTGTGTTGTAGAGAGACATTTAGACAGTTCTGTGGAAATGCCTCGACAAAGACTGAGCAATAAATTCAGTTTACATGATGGAAATATTTTCAGTAAACGCTTTTGTTTGATTTTTTTTCAGGAATGGTAACTACAAAGCACTATTGCTTAATGAAGGCAGTAGTGATGTTTTATATTAATATACAAGTTGAAAGCTATTCCCCTTCAGAACAGACTGCTGAAAGGGTGGATTTCTTGAATACCTGTTGTGAATATCTAGACCTCAGGACAGGCAAGAAGATAGCAAACTGTAGTCTGCTTGACAGACAGCTTAGTAAGTTGTCTTAGTTCTTTTTCCCCAAGTAACAATTGTTATTGTGAAATACTTAATATTCATGCTATAATTTCAGGCTGGTATAAATATGTTAGTTTCAGTTTACAGAAAAGAATGAGAACTCTATAATGAAAGAGCTAAACTGGAAGTTTCCAATTTTAAGCTTCTGATTTCCTTGCATATAGTCTGAAGAAAGTGAAATAGTTCTTTCCAGTAATTACCCACAGATAATTAAAAATCACTGCACTTTTAAAAGATGCAGTTAGATGAACAGCCACCCTTACTTTAGCAGTATTTCTTGTTTATTTATAGTAGCACACTGGCCACCATTACTAATTCGGCACTTGTGAGAGGAAACAGGGATTAACAGAGGATACTTGGTGTATTTATCAATTTAAACAGTTAAAGAAACTTCCTGTGAGGAAAAACTTCCTTTTTTTTCTCAGAAAATTTAAGTTTTAAGCTATAGATGTGCCTTTTTAATTAAAGGAGATGTCAGTGCTAGACAAATATTCTTAGTCTAACTTAAAACACTTCTAGCATGAAGAATCATGGCTTGCAAAATAGACTTTCAAAAATTTACCTTAATGTATGTTAGTGTGCTGCTTCTGAATTTCATACAATGCAGACTGTAACGTTATTTCAGAAACAACTGGAGTAGTAGGGCATAGAAGTTGACCCACATGCAGCGTTAATGTGGGTAAATTTTGGATTTGCTTTTTTCTAGCTATTCCAAATTTGCTCTCGGACCTGCTTATGATTTAAAAAAAAGCTTTTGTCTACTGATAGGTTTGATTCAGTCTGTTGCTAGTTAAGTTGAATGGGAACTGATAGCCCTTAGTTGATGAAAGCTTTTATTTAAACAACTGAGCTACAAATCTGTGCCCTGCGCAGAAATGCTGTAGCAGTAAATTTGTAATAATTGCTAATTGCATGGTAAAATACTGCTTCTATCTCTCTGAAGTTGGAAAAAATGTGGCTTAGTACGAAGTGATGAGCATTTAATTAAATCATTTTTGGTAATTTGATAAGTTGCTTCTTCAGATGTAAGTGCTACTAAAAAGATGACCTGAACAAACTAAGACCTAGACTACAAGCCCAAAGTAGATAAGGCTTTATTTAGGATGCATAGCAGTAAATACTTTTAGGCTTTGGTGTGCAACTTAAATAATAGATAAATGCAGTCTGATGGAAAATCTTGGCTAAATGGGAGAGAAATCTGAGTGGATACTGTAGACAGAAGCATGTGTGATCAGGAATGTTTATTCATATGTGAAGTGTCTGACATCATTGTATTTTGGAGAGGAAAATGCCAAAGAGCAATAGAAGAGCAAGGGAGAGAAAAGGAGTTGATGCCTAGGAGGTAATTACACTGAGACAGTGCAGGTGCCATGAACAGAAGTTGCTTGGAACTTCAGATTCTCATGGACAATTATCTCTATCATTTACATCTCACTGTACAAATTTGCATGTGTCTGAGTTACCAGAACCAGTGATGGATGGGTTGATGTTGAGAGTGAAAATGTCAGTGTTGCCCTGTATTTGTCAGAGTGCTATAGTGTGCTAATATTCATGGCAAGCAAAAAGCTAATTATTTGGCAGTGTGGAAAAATTGAAAATTTCTTCCATATTGTATATTGAAGAAGTAGTCAGAATTGGAAAAAAAAAACCACATCCAGCTCAGGTGTTACTGTTCTTCATATTACAATGAAGAATTTACAGTGATTAAGGTATGGAAAAACAAAATCTGTGCTATCTAGTATTTTAGGATTTCTTAGTATTGCTGAGGAATTCATTATTAATACTTAAATATAATCTTGTTACCACACACTTGAAATTAGGGCTGTAATCCAATGGTAGTTCTGTCAACTTCTCATTATCAATTAGAATCTCATTTCCACACTTGACTTTTTCTTTTAAACAGAATTCATTATGTTTTGACAGTGTTCATGATATGATATCCCTTCAGTATCATATGATCCTGAGGCATACATGAAGGTCACATGTGGAGTACTGTGTCCAGTTCTGGGCCCCCCAGTTAAAGAGGGACAGAGAATTGCTGGAGAGAGTCCAGCACAGAGCCACAAGGATGATTAAGGGAGTGGAGCATATCTTATGAGGAGAGGCTGAGGGAGCTGGGGCTCTTTAGCCTGGAGAAGACTGAGGGGTGACTTACGCACTCTTTCAAGCATAAAAGTTGTTATTTTTTTCTTAAGGTCTTTCACAAATTTGTGCACATATATATGTACACAAATATAATTAGATATGTCTAAGTTAGAACTGTGATGGCAGAGTTTTTACTGAGAAATCAGTTGAATTTTAAACTTGAGAATGAAAGCTTTTAGGCTGATATTAATTAGCAATGTGCCTTGTGCTTATAATCTGTTCTTAGACATACTTCATTATCACTATTAGTTCTTACACATTATGTAATCAAAGAAGACAGTCTTATATCTGACTTACATCCTAAATTAGCTCTTAGTATACAATACCATATAGCCAACCTGAGAATTCTTGATGGGCCTAGTTGCTTGAGACCAAGGTAACCTGACTGAAGAACCCTTCAGTAAGGGTTAGGGGGATGTAGATGATAGAACAGAGACAGAATTGAAGTAGGCATTTTCTGACAACCTTCCCCTCCTCCTCCTCCCTTGAGTTAGAATCTTCTGCGACTATTTTTGAAAATAATTGAGGCTCCTAGTTTTGGACTACATGTGGGGTGATGGTGGAGAGGTGCTTTTCAAGGCTACAACAGGTGTCTTACCCTGTTGTGCAACTGTTTGGGTTTTTTCCCTTCTGCAGCTGCTCCCCCTTAGGGCAAAATCAGCCTTTCTAGCTCTGGAAGTTGTACTTTTCACTGACCAGTAACTGACCATTAAGTTGTTTATGGTTTTGGGGCATGGGATTTCAGTCTTCGTATCTTCAAGATCTTTATCTCCTGCTTGAATTGTACATCGTAACAAGAAACACCTGGTATCAAGGTCTAGCTCATAGAGACAGTTTTCATATCATGGTAATGAGCCTTACAGATCAGGACTGTGGCCTTGCATAGTTGGCATAAGGCCTTTGATAGCAATGCTAATACTGCATATATAGAAATGCTTATACAGTTGTACCAGATTAAGATGCTTGTGTTTTGAATTCAAACCAAACTAATCTTAATGTGCTTTCACTGGTACATCAGGTCTCTGCCTTAGCTGTAGCTTCATGACATTCACGATCTGGCAACTTTCCATTCCTATCACCATGAGTCTAAGTCCAGTGTGCACTGCTCTCTCTACCATCTGAATATAGTGCTGCAAAGCATGGCTTTTGTCTTCGAGTATCTTCTCTGGGTGTTGCCTTATTGTTTTCTTGTGAAATCTATATTGTACTGCTGCTGTGGTGTATGTACAGCTTTTGTGTCTTCTGTGTCACACTGCATGCAGTATGTTGCATGAAATTCAACAAAACTAATCAACAAACAGGTAGTGATTTTAAGGTTGCAAATGTGCATATGCAGTTCCTGCTCCTTCATTTGACTGTCTTATAAAAATAAACTTTAAATAAGTGACACAGGATTCTGCTTTCTCCAGAGTTGGTACAAAGTTTCTTTGCTTCCTGCCTGATTAATATCTCTACCTTCTTTCACTGCAATATGGAATTCCTAAGGAGTTTAACTTGCTGATTTCAAATCAGTTCTAAGCTGATGTTTTTCTAAGTGGTATACTTCTGATTTTATTTTTTACCCCCTATGGCTGGCCTGATTTCCTATGTTGCTTATCTAACTAAATCTGTTAATATTCCATCTCTTATCCATGGAGCTCTTACTTAGGGTATCCACAGTCACTAGTGGGTCAATTTAGGCAGTGGCTGTGTGTGCATGACATTTTACAACTAATTCAGTTTTTCCCCTAATAACAATTTTTCTTCTAATAATAACACAGTGCCATTCCATGTCTTTCATCAAACTTTAGCTGCACATTTGTTGTACCCTAGGTCTTTCTATTAAAAGACATTGGCTTTTCAGTAGGCATTTGGGAATAGCATGTATCAGGGGTGTGTTTACACATAAACCAGTACAGCATGATTTGATACTACATAGTGATTCCCCATTATTGACAGGGAAACAATTGAATAAAATATTAATTGACAAATTGAGTAGTGAAGAACTCCAGAGTAGTTGACTCCCCAGAAAGAAAAATCTGCAAATTACTTTTACATGATCCGTCCTTCATGAGAACCTTTATTCTAGGTGTGCAAAAATTGACCCAGCTTGTTTTTGAGAACTGCAGGTTTCAAATTTTAAATGCAATTTTACTGCTCAAGTAACACAAACAGCATATGCTTATTGCAGTTTTAAAAAGGTGATTCGTGTTAAAAGGCATTTTGAAAGGCAAGTATCCCAAGACCTGAAGTGAAATATCTTAGTAGCAAAGAATGCAAAAACATCTGAAGCCTATCAAGATTTTTCTACATACAGGTGTCACATTGTGAGGAAGTTTTTAATGTAGTAATGAGTAAATTATCTGATATCTCATGTTTTGCCACCTACAAGGCTCATCACTGTAGGCATAAAGGGTTTTGTTCATTTGCTTGTTAGCAGAAAGGTTTTTTTCTAGATACTGTAAAAAAAACCCCAGGATTACAACCAGATGATGGAACTAAAAATTGGATTCTTAATGCTTAAGAATAACAGCAAGGAAAGGCAAGACATCCTGTTCCAATGTTTCCATTAGGTTTTTGCCTGGGTTTTGGAATTCAAAAAGGGAAACCACAAATCTGTGTTGTGAATTTTGGCAGACCCTAATTCCCCAGGTATGTGAGATCTACTCATATTGTGTTACAGGGGGATAGGAAAATATTACAAATAAAATGACTTAGAACTTGCAGTGTTTATAGAGTTTTCATTACATTTTTAATAAAAAGTATAACAATATAATTGTTTATTATATTAGTATATAATGCTTTTTTTCAATTGCTCCCCTTGAGTTAGATCTACGGTAGTCAATATTAAAAGAACTGTAAAATGACTTACTTTTAGTAACTCTAATATTTATACTTCTGAAGCCAAGTATCTTCAAAAATAACTCGTAGAGAGAAAAGGTTCTTGAAGGACTTTTATATTTGCTCAGTGTGTACATGGCAAGGGGGGGGGTGTGCTGAGCAACCTTCGTGAGAAGTGATGTTGCTCAGAAGTAGCTGATTCCAGCTGCCTCCAGTGGACCCATTGCAGGGCACAGCTGAGCTCCTCAGCCACTGTGGTGGCACCTTTTGGTAAGCACAATTAAATGGTACAAATGCTGCTCAGCAGCGTGTAAGACAGAGGAGAGCACCAAGTGTGAGCAACAGCCCTGTGATCACTAATGAGAGAGCCAGGCAGGGAGGCTGGGAAGGAGGTGTTCCAGGCACCAAGTAGGGAACTCCTGCAGCTGATGGAGGACAGCACTGTGCAGCAGACTTTCCCTGCAGCCTCTGGAGAGGACCACAGCAGGCCAGGTGCCCACACTGCAGTCTGTGGAGGAGCCTACTACACAAGCTGGATATGCCCTGAAGGGTGCTGCAGCCTGTGGAGAGCCTGCCCTGGAGCAGAGTTAAAGCACGGTGAACTGACTGTGGCCCTTATTTGCCATCCCAGTGTGCCCATGTTTTCAATGTTGTCTGTTTCTCACCATTTGGCAAGAAATTAAATTAATTTTAAATTAATTGAGTCTGTTTTGCCCATAATGACAGTAGTTAAGTAATCTTCTTGTCCTTTATTTTGACCTATGGGTTTCTCATCTTATTTCTCCCCTTGTAAAGCTGAGGAGGAGAAGTGGATGAGTGAGTGTCTGGCTAGGTTGTCTGACAGCAAGCCATGGCTGTACTCAAGTTATTATAGTCATAGCTTGTGATAAATGTATGTGTTTGAAATAAGAAGGGAGAAGGATTGTTCCTTAGCAAAGGGAGGATTTTGCTGCTTGTACTCAAAATAAGGGAAGGAAAAATATCTCTTAAAAAAAAAATACTGTAATGCTTATTCAGATAAAATTATGTCAAGGAAGGATACAAGAAGGAACAGACCATAGCAGTGTTCAGACTGGATTCTGAAAAATGAGCAGTGACTCCAGAAAGAAATATGCCAACCTGACTAAATACTCCTCAGTATTTAGTAGAGCACCAGAGACTATGTTTTCAGACCTATCTTACCTGTTAAAATTCTTACGGCCTATTATTAATCAGTAAAACACCTTTTGATTCAGCTGGTAGAGAATTTTTTTTACATTGGTGATTTTAAGTACTAATCACCATGAAGAATACAACTTAAATGATCTCTGTGGTACTTCACTAACTAGTATGTTTGCTTTTTTCTTAAGTTAGCATGTTCTCAACCATTTAAAATATTGTAGGGAGGGACATAATTCCTCTACAGTTTGGATCTGACACTGGTTAAATACTTTAGAAATATTATTTTAAGATGTGCACTTTTTGAAACTTTTCTGAAATTTCTCACTTATATTATGGCTGAATAGTCTCAAATCTTTGCCACTTCCAAACTGGTTTTATATGGCAGCTGAAGTACAATTTTCATGTGTACTTTTAAGTTAATTTCTTAAATTTTACAGCAAAAATGTTAAACTTTTTATCCTTGGGTTTTTGTTAGCACTTCATGTATATATATTATTAATCTAACTTTTTCTTCCTAGCATCAGGTAGGTTGTCTTTTTATCTGCTTCCCCGGTTGAAATACACATGTTGGTGTTAGCCTTGCTTTTCGGTAACTGCAGTGTTTTTCTTATTTTGATATGTGCTGCTTATTAAAAATTAGTGGTTTTTTTCTATAGTCTTATCTCATACATTACCTTGTTTTCACTGGCTTGCCCTTTTTCTGTTGTCAGATAAGCTGCTTTCTAATGTCCTTGGCATTATATTTCTGTAACTCATAAGATGCTATGCCTTCTCTTTGTTTAGTGGTTTTGACCATTGCTTTCTAAATTATCAGATACAAATCTCTCCTTTTCTCCAGTTTTCTGTGAGGACGTTCCATTATTTGTGTGAACACAGTCCTGTTTTGAATTTCTGTATTCAAAAGTAATACCATGTTATAGATGCAATTTAGTATATTCTGGTACTTGCTTGTGTCCCTCTATCCTTTCTTGTCCTATATGTATTGTGCTGGAATGATCTGCTGGATTTCCTGTTGGAAAGTAGAGGGGATGGAGGGGATTTTGGCATTTGAGTGAATATATCCAGGTCTAGAATCTGTTGAATTACCTAAGAGCATATAGACAGATCTGTAGATTATTTTTTTTTATGGTACTTCTCCAAATGTGGTTTTGATGGAGTAAGTGGTAGTTCAGGTACAGTCTAACTGAAGGATTTCAGGAAGGTGCAGAAGAGAAAAAGCAATCCACAAAACAGTGGTTAAATTGAACCTTGCATTGCAGTGAAGTGATACTGTGAGAAAAGATGGTGCATTCATTTCTAAACAGGTAAACTTTGGTTGTGATGGCCTGGCTTGCATCTTGTTTTCCAGGATATAACTTTTTGTATCTACTTTTGTAAGAGATGTTGAAGTAAGAGGCAATTAATGGAGACTGCTGTCTTTTTTTTTTTTTTTTCCAGGCTTATGGGTGTGAAGATGCTTTTAGATAGACGTCAGAGTTGCAAAATGGTATTCTGATGCTGTTCCACTAGATAAGCAAAGGGCGAAATGTACCAGCTTCTCTTGTGAGTGGAGAAGAGATCATGGGGTAGTTTGCTCCTGTATGCATCCTACTTGCAAAAAAACATAAATCTGTGAGCATGAGTTACAGAATCACATAATGTTAGGGGTTGGAAGGGACCTAGAAGATCATCTAGTCTAACCCCCCTGCCAGAGCAGGATCACCTAGCCCAAGTCACCCAGGAACAGATCCAGGCGGGTCTGGAATGTCTCCAGAGATGGAGACTCCACAACCTCCCTGGGCAGC
>JANHGL010015133.1:0-47315 GCA_024611195.1 Ceyx melanurus | reverse complement strand
TAAAGAAGTAATGGGGAGTTGACAGACAAATTTCAGGGGGGTGTTTTGTATGACCAAGAAAATGAAAGTTACAAAAGTGGGGTAAACCCCATTTTGTAAGTTCCCCCCCCCCCCCCCGTGTTCCAGGTCACCAGCTGCTCTTCCAAAACTAACCACTGCCCTCCCAAACCAGCCCAGAAACACAGGCAGGACTCTTGGGAAATGGGCATCTGCATTCTTTCCACTGCAGTTTGCATCAGATACATCTAGGAGTACATTCAAAAGTAGTATAATGATTTATAAGAAGAACACAATTAAATGTCCATAAGAAATGAATTTTATTTGACTGGGTATCATTTTAGAAGAGCAGATCACATCCAAAAACATACTGCAGTGGAATATGTTTCCATAGTGTGAAATGGTGGGGAGTTTGAGGCTCAGCAGGAAGGACCTGCTGCTTATATACAATCCAAATAAATATTTATTTATTGTTGAAAAGGAGAAATGCAGCTCAGCCTTTGCTAGTTTTTTTTGGTGGGGTTTTTTTGTTGGTTGGTTTGTTGGGGGTTTTTTTTGAGATTGCTAGTTTAAATACTGTAAATTTAACTGCAGTTCTGCAAATAGAAGCATGGGTATTTCCCTAGGGAGGAAAAAAGAAAGGTGGGGAAAAATCTGCTGAGGTCTTTTAAATTCATTACAATTTAAGATTAAGACTGAAAGGTGTTTGATGATGAAGAATCTTTTCCACCCTCTGAGGTGCATTTTAATGGCAGCAGTAAAGATCTTGACTCTCCATGCTTTGGTCAGATAGTTGCAGCACTTTCTAGCCTGTACACCAAATATCATTTATATTACAGGTTAAATGGTTGAAATTACTGTGTGTAGTAACTGTAAGATATAACAGGTGGAGGTCTCAAGATGTTGTCTTCAACCTTAAGGTTTTGAAAAGGCTGACTTCAGCTTTGCAGAGGAGTACTCTGTTATTAATCCCTCAGCCTCTCAAATACTCAGAGGTGAGGGAGATGTCAGAAAGAACAGAACAGATGACATGGTGACCTTGTTTTTACCCAGATGTTCTGGAGCACAGATGACCTGTCCTCTCCGTGGCTTCCAGAAGCCAACTGCTGACAGACTGCTACAATGGTCACTGTCTAAAAAAACCATGAGCAGCATTAGTTCTGTTCTATCCAGAAACACTTTGCACTGGATTTGGGATATTCCCCATTAAGCTGAAGCCTCTGTCCCTGTCAAACATCTGAGTAAACTGAATACATTTTTTTATTAGGGATGTGTCTTGGATGTTGCATCCTGTAATCACACTGGGCTTGAAAATCCTGAGTAAAAAGAATATGCCTCAGGCTCCATTACCATGATGCAGACTGTGCTAGTGCTCTGATCATCTGTAATCCCAACCTATAGCCCAGTTACCTCTTCTGCCTGATAGTGCTTTGCAGAGCTGCATCAGGATCTGGCACGTTACACTAGGATTAAAAAGATTCATTGCCAGAGTGAGGGGCAGTTCAGCTGCAGGTCAGAACCTTCTCCATGAAACAAGCAACAAAATTCTGTGTAGACTGACTTGCTAAGTAAAATGAAGGAGATTCTGTCCATTGGCAGGTTAATCCTAATTATTAAGCTACTGTGAAAAGCTGCCTGCTGTCTCAGTCTGTTGGCTGCTCCCAGGGTAATCACAGTTTTCCATTAACTCTATGAAGAAGCATTTGGTAGAAGTTGCTGCAACCTCTTTTCCTCCTGCAGTGCCATAAACCACATTTTGTCACTTCACAATTGCTGGGATCTCATTGTCTAGTTTATGAGCAGCTGCTTTTTGCTTTCTTTGTGCAAACTGGGGTTTGTGCCTTCCTTCAGGAAAATATCTGTTCTGATTTCCCATGTCTTAGAGGGATTAGTCCAGGAAGCCCTCCTGCCATCCTGCAGTCCTGTTCTGTTTGAGTGGAACATTCCACACACCCATCCTGCCCACAGGGTAACTCGTGGCTGTCTCTGGGAGTGAGACCTCTCTGAACAGTGTTTTAGAGAAGAAAAATAGTTTCTGTGGTTTCTGTGCTGTAGTAAGTAATAGGTTGTTCTTCAGGATGTGTATCTATAGCCTGTGTTCATCATGCTGCATCTAATTCTTTACCTGCTTCATCTGCGGAGAGTCCCTGGCTTTGAAATAAATGTGGTTTGTGGGGTTGTTTGGTCTCCTCCCCTTCCTGCCCTGTTCTCTCCAAGTTTCTGCTTGTTTTTCTCCTTACTCTGTCCATTGTGCTTTGTTCTGAAAGGGGTTTTGCCTTTATTCATTTTGGTGTGTAGACTCTTAGCTGTTCAGTTTTACATTTCTTTGCTTTACTTTATAATCTCTATGGGAGAGATGCTGTGAGTTTCATGAACCTGTTTAATAGGGGTGCTCTTTGCCTTGTTGCAGTTCACTCTGAACTCTAATCAGTCATTAGGCATTTTAAACTCCCTATGCAGAGGGTAGTTTGAAAATACAATTTATTTGCCACTATCAAGTGTTCCACAGCTCTGTGCACAGTGACAATGGAATTAATCCAGGAAAAGAATTGAGCTGAAAAAGTCATTTAAGTGCCCATGCCAGCCTTGCTCCTCTAGGCAGTTTCTTTACATTGATTTTATTAGGACATGTACAAAGAAAAGAGTCTGCTCTGAATTGTGCTGCTCACTTATCACACTGTTCAGTATTTGAACAAAATCTCTCAGCCTCTCCACTAGATTAAACTGCATTTAATTTCCCATCGTTATACACACATATTTGGTTGTAATGCTCAAAATACACAGCTCTTGAAGGCCTTGATGTGAACAGAATGTTCTGGTTTGGAAAGAAAGCCTGGTGCAAGCAAAACTGAATACTGAAATATGAAATTGAAAGCTGGTTGAGGTGGAGGAGTGACAGGAAAGGTAGTTGCACATGACACACTTATAAGATGTTCCTTCATTTGATTTTTAATTTCCCATTGATACCCAAATCAAGAAATACCTTTGTTTTCATGGTAGAAAAAAATAATGATCAATTCCTTCATCATCATCTTGAATTGTATGTTAACTGTGAATTCTCTTGTTCCTATTTGAAGTACAGCTTTATTTTCTTAATACATTAACTCCTGTGCATGTATATTCAAGGTGTGCAGTTTGGTTAGAAAGGCTAGGCTGGTCTTGAAAAAATGTAGATATATTGAAACCCAGAATATTGGAGTAAAGTCTGATTTAATTTCACCAACTGGGAATACAGAATGCAGATTTAAGAAGGTCAAGCCAATGATTCTTTAACAGCTGAGTGGAAATCACAGATTGTGAAGTCTGCACTGATGAATACTCTGAAAAACAGCAGAAAAAGAGGTTCTGCTGGAAGATAATTTAGAACAGGAACCTGAGTTTTGAGCAGCCCCACTCTGTTAACTGTGGGGTTGAGTTTTGGGACTATTGATGTTGTAAAAGGTGAATACCTTCATGGAGAGACACCAGCTAAGAACATGGTTCATAATTTATGTCCTGCTTGACAATGAAAGCATTTATATTTTGATCAAGTAAGGGACAAAAACAGATGTAATAATTTACCTGAGGATGAATAATGGGGTCCATTATCACAAGGATGACTTTGAGCTTCAGAGAAATGTATCCTCCCTATTGAAGATCCAACTTGTTAGTATCTATACATGTCTTTTATTAAGCTTTATTCAAACAGTGTGACTTGACTGAAATGGATGAATGGAATATCTGTTTAAGTAGTAGTTTTCATTTACAAATACTTTGCCTAAACATTAATACATATAAAACAATTGCCTGTAAAAACAGAGCATAGGGTGATTTTGCTTGTTATCCTATTTATTTTTTAATCTTAGGTTAAAGAACACTAAGACCAAAATTACTTGTATCCACTTGTTTGTTTATGCCTAAAGGTCTTTCCATTTTCACTTTTAGGTTTGTTTCTCTCATTACCATAATCACCCTCTTACACAGAGGGAAAGTACAGCTGGGTTTCCTGCAGTGTATTACACAACAGTGATGTAGTTCACCAAAAAAAAAAGAGATGTAAACTGTTAGCAAAGAACAGCCCTTCAAGCAGTCACTTTCTGTTCTTATTTTAAGAATTTTTGCACCTGCACTAGGTATAAAATTAGCAGTTGGGAATTTGCCTTCAAATCGCCTGACTCCCTTGACATGAACATGCTAGAAAGCAGCCTCTGTTTTCAGAGCAAGAATCACCCATGTTCCTGAGGACACAGCAGGTGCCCAAAGACAGGGTTGGCTTTAGAGAACAGCTTTTTAATTTTATATTCATTCAGAGTAGCTGCAACTACAAAACTTCCATAATGTGGAGTACAGCTCTCAATCCATTTTTTACTCAGTGATGAGAACTCACTCCTCCAAAACACATTTCTTTCCTGACAAGTCACAGTTGATGCTGCATTTCCAGTTTCTTGCTGTGACTATTGTAGAAGACAAGTAGTAATACCTACAGATTATCTAATGCTTTCTCCTACAGTAAACTACAATATTAGAGTGATGGCAAAAATTAGACTCTGGAGGATGTGGTAGAAAATAAGTGTCTTTTGGAAGATCTAATCATAGAAGTAATGAAGAGCTCTTAGCCCCCCAGGAAGACATGATCATGGTGACTCATTAGCGCCTGATCATGGTTTTATGAAATGTTCTTTATACCTCACAAGTTATTTTTTTCATGGAGGGATTTTCCATACCTCTGTGGCAGCATGAAAAACTATTTTTGAGGAAGAAGTGTGCTAGCAAGAAAACAACAATGGCATTTATTTGGGAAAGTGATGAGAAGAGTTAGCAGTTAATTTCAGAATGGAGCAAGTGGATAAGGAGTAGGTAATAAAACTTCTGAAAACCAGAAGTTAGTTTCATGCAAAGAACAGTAAACTGAAGAGAATTGTTAGTGAAGTCAGAGGCACAAATTAGGAATATTAATTTAATGGTAACATTTCTGATTGTTGGGTTTTGGAAAGTGACATTTATGGTTGTTGGAAGAGAGAGAGGGATAAAAACTCAGATTCAAATGACTTGGGACAGGAATTTGGTGTTGGGACAGGTTTCACATTTGCAAATGCTTCTTTGCTTTCTAGTTACACTTCTTATTTCAGGTTAAAGCTTAACACATTGTGGAGACTTATCTAGCTTGCTTGTGAAGAGCAGGTTTGGTAAATAATGATCTTGAGGCAGTACTTTTGAGGAGAAGTGGTTTACTGAATAATGGAAGTATTCTTTCTGCAAACCCTTGGAGAAAGAATCCTCAAATTAGTTTTTAATTCCAGGGAAATGTATTAACTTGAAATGGTAACCTATTTAATTCTCTTTATGCAGAAAAGATTGTTTCATCTTGGAGGTTTATTAATCAGCAGCTATACTTCTCTAAGAGCTATCATTGTAATGATTTTGAAAGCCTTGTTTTCTAAAATACAGATATTAAAACTTTTCTAGCTCTCCTATTGAGTCTAAATGGTGAAATGTACAAATCTGTTTCTCTTCATTACTTTTTGAAGAGTTGAGGAGCACAAAAGTCTTCAGCTGGAATAATCAGCCCAACTCCATTAGATTTAAGAGCCTCCCACTCAAGAGCTCTAGCTCAGAGGGGTTTTTTGGTAATGTTTGATGCTTAAAACCCCTAATATTTTGAAAGACCTCCTAAAACTTAAACTAGTATAAATTATCAAGGCCAAATTGGAAACTGAGGGTTTGTTAACTCTATAATGGTTGTAAAGTGGGACTAAAGTGAGAAGTGCTATATAGGAGGGGACTTGCCAAATCCCAGTGTTGGATCATTGTTTGGTGTTGCACTGCAGTTTTTATTCCTCTCAGTATTCCTAAGTCTGTGATAAGTTAGATGATGTTCAGTGAGTGAGGTTGCTTCACATAAATTTAATTTCTCTGTTTAATGGCAAAATGAACACTTCTCTGCTTAGAACCTAACCTTTGTTCCTTCATTTACATGCTCTTTATTATTCAGGATACACAAGTTCCTCCTCCATACACAGTGTAGAGCACAGTGTCATGTGTTATTTGCAAATAAATGATAGTTCTCCATAATTCTTCTATCTTCCAAATTGTAATTTTTGCTTTCCTAAAACTAGCTATCTCTTTTATGCTGCAATAATCTGTACATGTATTTGCAGTATAAATCTTGTTTTATTACAAGTTTCCTCTGGTTTGTGTGTTGTACATTATGATTGTTTGCAATATAAGGAAATCAGTAAACAAAATACCAAATTGCTTTCATCTTGGGAGGCAAGATTCCATGGTAATTTAGATTCTGATAAAGCAGATTGCTGTTTAATATACTCTCCTCAAATATTTTCTATAAGACACATTATTGAGCTGTCTGGTGCTCATCAGATGGATTTGATTAAAGTAAGTGATTTGATACATAGAAGTAGTAAGACACACAATTATTTATTACTTGAATTTACTGTAAATTCAAATAGCAGGACATACATTAAAAAGTCATATAATGCTCACTTATGTGGCAGTCTTTCTGCTGTCTATGGAATGTTTTTTGTTGGGTTTTTTTTTTGGTAGCTTTTTCTGCTTTTACATGTTTCAGAAATTTCAAAGTTGTGTAGTAAAAAGCTTACAGTATCTTCTCAATATAAAGAAGCTTAAAAATAAATCCTGCAAAACTGCAACAATCCATTTAATAAAATACCATTTTTGCAAATGCCCTGAAAGGAGGGGGTGGAAATAGTGGGTGAAACATCATGTGGGCTTCATCTGTTTCATAGAAATTTGCTGTGAAAGCTCTAGTTCAGTATAGATAATGTGCAATCTGTTCTAAACATCCCATTGTACAATAAGGGTAATTTGTGGGAGACAGTTATGGATCTCAAGAGCCCTTTCATCATTTGGAGGATTGAATTAATCTCCCCCTAAATACTCATTCTGAAAGTGCCAGAAGACTGCTTTGTTTGGTTGCCATGGCAGATATTATTCTCCTGACTCCTTGGAGAGCTAGATTTCCAAAAGCAGTAAGCTGTAGTAACTTTGATTTTTGTTTTTGTTGACAGTTTCCTTCTGTCATCTGCTTGCATTAATTTTATTCTTTTAAAATCTTCTAAGACTTCTTTACCTGCTTGCTCTCTCAAATAGGACAAAAACTTTCATTTAAAGACAAAACAGTGTGGAAAAGTATGTTACATATAGGACTTTACTGTCTTTTTTAGATAAAAATAAATTAGAAAAATCAGTGTTTGTATTTTGATAGCCTAGTGAAAATGAGAAAAACTCTGCAGTAAATGCAGGTTGTAAGCAGTGAAAAAAGGAGTGAAAATTCTTTGCTCAGTTCTGTATAGGGGCAGACACAGAGAAGGAGATGAGATTGATTTCTTACACAATAAACTTCTCCAGTTGCATATTGTTATTTTACACACAGTCTGCTTGTGAGTAGCAGAACTAATGAATCCTGATTTCTTTGGGATTTATGTTCTGTCTTCCCTGAACCTTGACAGATCTGTGCACACAGACTGATTAAACAACTGGCAGCTACTTGACAGATGGTAGAAGGAATTGTGTTGCAATTGTGTTTTCAAAGATAAGGTCTTGGTTTGAGTTTCCCTTCATGCCAAGCTCCTGATTTTCATAAAATGAAGAGGCATTTATTGACAACTGCAAATTGATTACTTCTGATGAAAGTTTTGTTGGCTGGTAGCTGGGAATTTACTTCATGGTCCCTTCCCCCATGGCCCTGTCTCTTTAGACATCTGATTCAGGTGATTTTGAAGTGACATGCTGTCATTTTGGAAGTTGCAGATTTTAAGAGGCAGTTGTTATCCACCATTGAAATTCAGCTTTAAAGAAGAATTATTTAATAACAATTCTTTAGTTATACTTCTGTCAATTCACTGTGTTGCTGTGTTTGCTGTCTGCTTGTCCAGATGTGAGTGCACTTGTGCTTTGAACACTTGATCTTGAGGATTTTATTTCATTTTAAAGATAATTATGCTCAATATAAGCCTATCATAAGGGATACTAGCTGGGTAAAAAGCCATCAGTTTGCAGTGAGATGCTTGCCTGCAGTTACACAGCTACACACATCAGTGTTGAAATTACAGTGCTGACCTCACAGATAATTCTTTACTCCTGACATCTGAAAAGTAATCTTGTTTTCTACTGTATTAGCAAATTCTTCCCTTTCAGAGACATCCAGGAGCAAAGCTGTTCTTGGCAGTCCTGTGTTAGCTGTGCAGATGTAACTCCTGATCAGCTGTGAATCTGTGGGAGGATGCTCCTTTGAATTGGTGACAGTGTGAAGGGTCTATGGGCAGACAGTGAAAGGAGGCAGGGAAGCTACCCATTAATAACTGGAGTTGTCAGAGTGTTTTGTCAATATGCAAATTCACTACTGACCTCCTTCCAAGTCCTTTTCAGTCTAGTGTGAGGGGAAAGGGCACATAGAAAGTCTTCAGGTACTCCATAAGCAAGAAGTATTCATGCTCTAGTTTGTGATGAATGTGCACCCAGTGTGAAGCTGCACAAGGACAGCATGTGTTAGTCCTCCTGGAAGGTGACATTTGGTGTGTGTACAAAATGTGACAATATTAAGAACAAACCTCAAGGGAAGGCAGATATTTAGAGAACTGAGAAACTCAGAGTAGGATGATACATCAAACAGCACTTGAAATCAATGTAGAAAGTTCATTAATTATCATTGCATTTTCCCTTCATATCATATATGTTTCTGGCATAATAAGATTGAGGAAAATGCCATTCTGGCCAGAACCTCAGTGTAGTTCAGACAACAGCTGAACTATGAAATGATTGAATTGTGAAGTGATTTAAAAAAGAAAAAACAATGTAAGGTTATCCACTCTATTATAGGGGGGTTCAGTATGTAACAAAACAAGCACTTTTATTTGAGCATGTGAGACCTGGTGTGTTCTTGAAGGATGTTTTGGGTTTTTTCTGATGCACTCCTGTGAGAAAGCACCAAACTTGACATTTGGAAAGCATGAGAGGTTTTGTGTTCACAGAACAACAGAAGGGTCAAAGAACATGTCTGTCTTGAATTAGTATGGAGCATCCTTTTTAGTTAGCATGGGGAATATTTTAGACTCTTACTGCCTAGAGTGTAGTTGATTCATTGTGTGCTGTGTAGTACATGTCATTTTTACTACAAGAAAATACTGCCAAGCTTAAAGTAACCTTTTAAAAGTTATTCATACAGATGGAGTGTTGTGCATTTAACAGATTATAAAGTACTAGAATGTGTTCTCAGGTAATTTAATAAGTAGACAACAGTGGAGTTCCATTACCTTTGTGTTCCTGAAATAAGTATTGAACTGAAGTGTCTGACAAATGTATTTTTGCCAACTCAGTATAATATTCTTCTGGGAATTCGTTGTAAACTTGGGGCTTTCTACAGACAGGCATATAGATGTCATTTAATATCTATCAGATTTGATATTGCTGTGCTATGGAAGCAGTATTCTGCTTCTGCACTGTTGATTTAATAAGAGACTGAAGTCTCCAGTATTCAGAAGGAATTTTCATAAAAGCCAAATTCATTTATGTACATGGAAAGCATCATACCGTGATGTAAACAGCCACATGCCTAAACAAAAAAGCAAATTTTTCTGTTTGTACTCAACCATTGGTTCTCTCTGATGTGCAGTTATATGAATTACAATAGCAGGCAGCAATAGGTAAACTGTTTAGAGCAGGTCAGGAAAGGTCTTTTGATGAGATTAGTCTTTGTGCTTCTGAAAAGCAGGGAGTCAGGGGGTTTCAAAGGTACTGTTAGGCTCTGCATACCAAAGCATGCTCCTTAAGATGCCAGCTCATACAAAACAGATTAGAGAAGCCATTAGAAAAATACCTGGCAGAAGAATTAAATTCAGACAGAAACTTTTCAAAGCTTTATTGTATTTTAATGTTTTAGTAAAATGAAAATTAAATGGAAAAGCAGGACTAGAAACAGAATATTTTATATTATAAGGTACTGTAGTACTCTCTTTTTTTTCCTTTTCTATTGACAGCAAGTAAAATTAGATAAATCATTTCAGTGCATTATGCTCCTCTGTAGTTTGCTGGATTATTCACCCAGTAATAGGTGTCCTATGCACTGCTTATGGGAATATATCCTGTGAAATGGATTGAAAAAAGTTGCTTTCCTCAGAAGCATTTGGAGAATCTGGATTTTAGTAGGTTAATTCCCCTCTTTGGGTTTTTGTTTGCTTGTTTTTTCTTATTTACAGGCTTTGCTGATACCCTGCATAGCAAATCTATGATTTTTTGGCCTGATTCCCTTTTTCTCTTAGGATATTTTTTCTTTTTGCCTGCTTCCTCAGAGAATATAATTCATATTCTGGCACATTCAGCCTCAATTTGTTTCACATGGTGGCCTCCATAGCTTTTGATGAGAAAGAAACAGGAAAAAGTTGCAGGGTTTTCAAAGTCTTAACTGCTTTGGTAATTCTCATGCAGGAGATGGTACATCTGCCAAAAGGACCCACCAAACCCAGCTTTTTATGTCAGACACAGAGACAAAAGAACTGTGTGGCAGGTAACTGCTTTCACTGGAGTGTTTCTATAGCTGTAGCACTTAGAGGACATGCTCATGAGGAGCCCCATTGCCATAGCTCTGTTAAAATTCAGTTGTTCCTGCCCCAGAGGTCTGTTTTGACATCTGTGCTACATACAGAGGTCACCTGCTTGGACCTCCAGCTGCCAAAAGCTTTGTCTGTGAACTGCTTGTGGTTACCTAGGAAGAAAAAAGATGATGTGAAAAGGTTTGGGCAGCAGCACAGCCCAAGATTTTTAAGGGCAATTTCACAGGCCATTGGAATATCAGGGGTGCCTGAAACAAAACAGAGATTGCAGTTTATTTGTTGATGAGAAGCTTTGTGTTTCTTCCCTCTTTCCTTAAACAGTCTGAAATGAAGTGGAAAGGGGAGTCTGTTTGCCTGGAAGGATGGGGTTTCTTAGCAGCATCTTCTCAAGCTGATGGATGTTTTCAGGAGGTAAAAAGCAGCAGAGAACCTGCTGAATGAGTATCTTGGGACTCCTGCTCCTTTTTGTTTCTGGCTTGGTGATGCTATCCAATGGCTCAGTCTCCTGGGAGAGGCTTGGTCACCTCTGGAGCCATGGCAAGGTCTGTTCTTGCCACACTGGGGCTAACATTTGGTAACTAGTGGTGAGGTAAAACCTTAATGAAGTGAATGACTGATGGGTTTGTGTTGGTGGGAGTACTGTTGAGCAAACCCAGAACTGAGCTGGTTGGGAAACTCAAAGTGACTAAATTAGGCTTCCATGTGGTTAAGACAACACCTTTCTTTTGCAGCTGGGACACACCCAGTGTTTTCCTCACTTGTTTTTAACTTGATGTTGAAATTAACAGGCCAAAGCATTCATCCAGTTACTTTCTTCTCTGAGAATGATCAGTCCTGTTGTTACCATTAGATGTGCATGCAAGTGTAGGGAATAGTTGGAGTAAAAAAGTAAAAATTTGGAATAATTATTCATAGAATAGTTGCTTACATTCTGTACAGTTAATATTAAGCTTATCTTAGGAATTCGAAGAATTTTCATATCAAAACCAAGATTATTTCTAATGCTATTGTGGAGATTCCAGTTTGTTACATAAACCTCTAATAAATAGCATTTCTATGGATATTAGTAGTTCTGATTGGTACTTTCTTTTCTATTTTTTCACTGAAATCAAGAAAAGAGTTTCACTCATTCACTAACAAAAAGACTTTTTATTTTTAGTTGAACCCCTGCAGATGCCATAAGAAGGAAAATTTTAAGGTGTTAATTATATATTTGTAATATTATTTGTGATTATTCCCATGATTATTGAAAAAATCTTTTGCTACAGTTGTAAATTGTTTTAGGGAAGGATGTAACTGCCACAGGTTTTGCAGTTCTGTTGGTCCTATCATGGTACATGGAATTTTCACTCTGTCAAAAAGGAGCATGTGAGTTCTGACATATCATCAAAGTGCAGAACATGGATTTCTGCAACTTGTTAATATTTTGTAATTATTTGTCCTGTCCCAGCTTGCATATTTGATTTGCCCTGAAGGATCTATGGAAATGTGTGTTCACCTTCCCTCTTGTACCATCACATAAAGTTCTAGTAAATGAAGTAGGTGACTCACTGGATATTAACTCAGTTTACTGATGCAAAATCATACGTCTTAAACATTTATTTAAAGTCCTTTGACAGCTCTTACTGCAGTGTTTTTTAAAATCTGGTTTGTTTGACAGATGTAACAGCCTGTTTTGTAAAGGCCTTATTTTATTATATTTTCTGACAAATGGTAATGTTGTACAATGTTTCTATAGTAATAGGAGAAAGTTTTAATGTGCTACAGCTAATGTGTTGAAGAGAAATTATTTTAGATACTTGTGGTTGCATGCCAGATAATATATTTATTGTTGTGATAGATTAAAATTTAGAAATAGGAGTGTGATGATACTGGTAACCCAGGGTACCCAGTAAATCACTTTGCAATGTCTAAGGAGCATTTCAAAGGAAAGCCTTGAGGTCTGATAGAAAGAAATCAGTGTTGCAATTGAATATGAATCACAATAGTTAATCCCTCAGTGCATGCCAAAGCTGGCATCCTTAGCTCTGATTTCCACTGAAGCTAAAGAACTGGACTGAAGCAGCATGTTCTATCCAGCACATTGATTTCCAGGCTTTGGGTTGTGGCCAGGCTTCATCCAGCCCCTCAGAGCAGAGCAGCAGAGTGGGGCTGTGCCAGTGGCACTTTGTTCTTCCTTTCCTTTCCTTCCCACTGCTCCTGAAAAGTGGAGCAGGGTGATGTGGGTGGGATGAGGAGTGTGGCTCTCTTCCCACTGGGGAGCTGCTCAAGCCTCAAGGGCAGTCCTCTCTCGGGGCAGTTTTTCTGCCAGCGAGTTTGACCCTTACTGACCAGTGAATTTAGATGAAGGGAGCATTTCCTCAGTTGGAAGAAAATGGAAGGAAAAATCCAAGGGAGAGGTGCAACTAGGACAGTAGAACTCAGGGCAGGGAATCAGCAAGAAATAAATAAGGAAACAGAGTAAAAAGAAAGCAAAAATCCTTGTCAGAAGTTAAAAAGCAGAAATAACTAGAGGAGTATTAGCAAGGCATGTGAAAATACACTCTGTGCATGGAAAGGCTGCATAGACAAGGTTCATGTTGAAAAAAGCAAATGAATAATTTCAATATGCTCACCCTTTCTGTTTAGAAGGAAACCATTTGAATATGAAGTTCCAGTGTTTAATGAAGGGAAAATGAATGGCCTCTTCTTCCATGTGTGCAGAGTGTTCCCAAGGAGCAGGGCACTTGGCAGAAGGGGAATTTGCCTTGTCACGAGTGTCCTTGGGGGAGGAAGGAATTCTGTCAGTGATGCTGTTGCCATTCCAAAAGTACTTGCAAAAGGACCTTTGATACAATTCTAAATTTGTAGAACTGATTTATTTAGAGTATTTTTTAAGTTACTGTAGCTAGGAATTGTTTACCAGCTCTCTGATGATTACTTTTCACTGGGCTGTGAATGTGTGATAGCTGAGCCCCCACACAGAGCAGAAGAAAGGTTGTCTTTGAAAAGGATGTTAAAAATGAAAATATTACTGGAAATTATATTGTAAAGACAAGTCCTTGGGGCCAGGAGAGCCTCTACAGGTAAGGAAAAGAAAGGGAGTGACCTGTTGATGGTGATGTTGATACTCATCTTCTGATGTTACTGGATTCCTTGCCTGTTAAACTCTTGAGCAGAATTGAGAGTAGATCTTCACTAAGTAATTTAAACATTAAATAGGTGTTTTTTTTCCAGCTTTATTGCAATGAAATGTTTTTTTTAATAGTGTGGTAACAATAACTTTGGAGTTAAACTCACTTTCCATTCTGATATGGTAGATAAATTGAGAGACAAATTCCTTTTTTAGAAAAAACTCCTTTAAAAGAGTTGCTTTTGCTGCGTGTCTGCCCAGCACCAAGTGTGGGAGTCCAGTTTCAAAACGTGGTGTATTTTAATACCTTGTACTTCTGCTGTTCAGTTGTTTGATTTCTTTGGTGTCATCTGATGCATTTATCAGGCTGCAGTTTCTTGCCTGCTGCAAGAGGGATGGAAATGTGGTCAGGCATTGTGGCTGGTGATAGCAGGACAGAGCACAGCCATGCACCCTTCGTGTTGATCTGCTTCCTACATCAGACTGAAATGTCCAAAAATAGAGCCTGAAGCTGAGGTCTCAGTTTCATATCTGGAGCCCAATCTAGTTGACATGTTTTAATTCCCTGTGTAGAGGAGTAACCTTTTTTTTGTTGTTACTACTCTTTAAAAAACAAACCAATAACCAAGCCAACAAGTAGAGGTCTGTACAGATCCACAGATTTGGAAAGAAACCTGAGTCCAGATTATAACTCAGGCCAGATGGGCTTGGGCTGGGGATAGAGATGCTTTTGTGTCCCCTGGTAGAGCAGAAGGTCAGCAGGGTGCTAGGGCTTTGACTGCTTAGGTGTTGGGCTTTGTGTGCCTGGCTTCCAGTGGTGGCCAAATCTGTGGCTAGAAAGCACTGGAATTACAGAGTACTTGTTTTGTCTTGGGCATAATTCATTTTGAGAGACTTTCTCTGCTTTTCACACAGTCTATTCCCTGCTGTTGCATGGATTACAAGAAGACGTGTTGATGCTTTTTGATTTTTCCCCTGTTCTTTTTGTGGCATTAAATAGTTTGCACTAGTCTTTTTCCTTCCTTTAAAGGATGTTGGCAAAAAATGTGTGGGTTTTGGCACGTGTGATACTGGAACAGATGTTGTATGGTCTCCTCAGGGCTAAATCTCTAATGCTGCTTGGGTTTATGCACTTGAGGGAGGTTTAGATCTATAATCCAGCAGGTCCTGTCTGGTTTTAAGTTGGACAAAATGGAAGCACAGAGCTCACATGGCTTTGCTCTTCTTGAAGGTGTTAGACTGAAGTGCATATTGTGTCAGAGGCTGTGTATTTATGACATGACCTGAGCAGTTAATTATCCAAGCAGAGGTGTGAGGAGGAGGGACTGTGGCTGTGTCACTGCAGTGACACCTTCGAGCCTTTCTCTGCTGGTGCTTGTGATTTTTTGCTTGTTTTGCTGTTTCTCAGCTGTGACTTCTGAATCATGAGGCAGGGTCAGTGCAAAACATGTGAATTTAAGGACTAAATTAGGATATACTCAGCAACATGTTAATACTGTTGCAGTGTAAGGCTAACTCAGTTCTGTCTGCAGTTCACTCCACTGTCAGGCATAGCCATATATTAGGAGCTTGTGCCCAGAGAATCATAGAATAGTAGGGGTTGGAAGGGATCTCTGGAGATTGAGTCCAGCCTGCCTGCCAATGTAGGAGCAACCAGGGTAGGCCACACAGGAACAGATCCAGGTGGGTCTTGAAAAGGAGGAGAAGTCTCAGTCTCTCTGGGCAGCCTGTTCCAGGCTCTGTCACTCTCACAGTGAAGTTTTTCCTCATGTTGAGGTGGAACTCCCTGTGTTCCAGTTTGTGACCATTACTTCTCATCCTGTCACAGGGCACCTCTGAAAAGAGCCTGGCCCCTTCTACTTCACACCCACCCTGCAGATATTTATAAATATTGATAAGATCTCCTCTCAGTCTTGTCTTCTCCAGACTGAACAGCTCCAGGTCTCTCAGCCTTTCCTCATAGGAGAGATGTTCCAGTCCCTTCACCATCCTTTCTAGCCCCTGTTGGACTCTCTCTAGTATTTCCCTGTCCCTCTTGAACTGGAGAGACCAGAACTGGACACAGTACTCCAGTTGTGGCCTGACTAGGGCAGAATAGAGAGGGGACAACCACCTCCCTGGATCTGCTGGGACACACTCAATGCCCCCAGGATCCCACTGGCCTTGGCCACAAGGGCACATTGCTGTCCCATGGAGAACTTCTTGTCCACCAGGACTCCAAGGTCCTTCTCCATGAATCTGCTTTTCAGCAGGGCAACCCCTAACCTGTACTGGTACTTGATGTTGTTCATCCCCAGGTGTAGGACTCTACACTTTCACTTGTTGAACTTCATGTTCAACATGTATTTCTGAAGAAAATACTGTGTAATGTGGCTTCTACTGTTATATATAGATTTTTGTACTAAGATTCAGCAGAATGACTAATACTGTAAGAATATTATAATGGGTATTAATTAATGCTTTATAATTTAAGCCAGAGACAGTGTGAACAGAAATAAATCTTGGAAAAAAATCCACTACAAATGGGGTTGCTTTGCTTACTATGGCTCCCAGCACTACTAATCAGGCACAGTATTCCAAGGCAGGTATTAATGTGATTCTGTAAATCTTCCTGACTCTGCAGTTACTAATTTTGCATGCTTATGTTTCATTAACACTAGCTTTTTGTACTTGGCATCCTGTCATGAATGAGGCATGCAAAAAAGGAAAGAAGATAATTATGGTTTTGCTGTTTGCTGTTACCTGCTCTTTGTTGTAGCAGATTCACAGCCTAGATCTGCAGAGTCCAGGCAAAGTTGTCTGTCACAATTCCTGTAGGATTAACTATAAAAATCTCTGAGCCTGGAAGGGTCAGAAGGTCTGTGGTCCAACCCCATGCTCAAAGCAGAGTCAACACTAAATTCAGACCAGGTTGCTTGGCCTTTTTCCAGTCAGGTCTTGAAAACCTCTGAGGAGAGGGATTGCAGTATCCCAGATGCAACCTGTAGGTAAGGAGAATAATATGTGCAGTGCTTGGTAACTTTTCAGTCCTCAAAAACTTAAATTGTAATTGCTTATAGAGTCTCTCTTATGAGAGCTACATAATTCAGCATTTGTTTCTTTGTTCAGTTTAAAATTCTTGTCACCTCATCATCAGAAATCTGCTTTTTCTCTGTTTAATGCTCATGTCAGGCTCCGTACAGAGAGTTGTTTTCACTCATTTGTAGCATCCCAGGGCCAGTGGTCTTGGCTCTGGTAAATAAGGAAGATGTCAAATTGTTCCTACAAGTCTTACATGAGTTAAGTAGGGGGGAAACTACTTTTCCCCTACTGTGGAAATGTTCAACATGTAGAGGATGTTCAGCCCCACAAGCTTCCCTTGAGGGTTTGTGCTTCTAGATAGGAAGCTACCACAACTTTCCACCAATATAATCAGCAAGAACAAATTTCCATTAAATAAAACTTTACACTTTTACATAGAATAAAATATTAGCTGTAGAAGAGGCTTACTGAGTTTTGAAGTGGGTGTTATTTGCTTCTTCTGTAACTGGCTGCTGCTTGCAGATTAAGTTAATTTTCTTGCATTTGTCAGCAAACAGCTCAAGGCCCAAGAAACTACCTTTTTTTTTTTTTTACTTTACACCATTAGGAAAGAATAATTTTAATATAAATCTACCACGTTTTCATATTATAATTAATTTGAGGAAGTGGGAGAGATACCACATAACATTATGCTTTCTTTGAGCAGTAACTGCTCTGAGGTCTTCTATAGGGTGAATACAGGAAAATCAGAATATGGAATTACTGATTTCTAATGCCTTTGTGTCTTTTAGTGTTTAACTATATGGCTATTTACATGCCTCTTCTTCATACATACAAACTATGTGTATGTTGAGTATGCCAATGGAAAAGCACCAAACCAGTGAGTCATTAACTCCTGACTCACTGATTTTCACTCTTAAATGTTGGGGTTGGTTTATTTTGGATTTGTTTGGTTGATTTTTGTTTGGTTGTTTGGTTTGTGGGTTTGTATTTTTTGTTGTTTGGTTTGGGGTTTTGTTTGGTTTTTTTGTTTGTTTGGTTGGGTTTTTTAATTGCTTTCCTCAGGCTGTGGTTGAATTATCAGCTGATGTTAACACACACACAGTGGTAAAATTAAGAGTAGTTAGAGGCTGGTTTACAAAGACCAAACATAAGTGGAAAATAACAGTGTCCCAAGCATTTGGCACAGAGCTCAGCAAGTGCAAGAAATCAACATTAGAGACAACCAGAAGTGAGGAATGCTGAGACTGTTTGCCACCTGATAAAATGGGAATAAAGCTGGGCCATGATTCTCCCAGTGCCATGTGTAAGTGACCTGGGTTTCCAGAGAGGCTGTGGCTTGGACAAAACCCCAGTGCTGCCAGTGGAAAATCCCTTGGCAACTCAGCTGGTTTTGCTTTAATCAAGGTCTGGGGGGATTACTGTGTGTTTCTGTTAGTTGTGTTTATAGTTCTTCCTTTTACTTGTAGATATTAAGTAGTATTGTTTGTAGCACTAAATCATTAAATTTAACAATTCTTTGTATTGTTTGTGGCACTGAATCATTACATTCTTCAGCCTGAACTGGGCAAAAAATTTCCTTCCTAATGGTGCCACCATATCTTGCTTGCCTAAGGGATGACTCTTAGGGGAGCCCAGTGTTGCCAGGCTCTGCAAAGTATGTTTTGGTATTAGAAATGATAAAGAAGAAATTAAATATGCAGCTCTTGGGATTCTCATCTCCCTCATGATTGATTTCCTGATGCCTGTGACTGCACTTGTGCTGGTTTTGCACAGGCTGTGTGTGTCACAGCAGCACGTGAAGCTATTTTAAGAGCTTTTTCTATTTGCTGGCCCACGGCAGAAGCTGGGACATGTGTTTGTTCATCACAATTTTTCAATACATTAGCATGAGATTTCCATCGTGAGAGAATACTAGCATAAGATTAGCTCAGTTAAAATTGGGAGATCCTTCAACAATGAATGACAGTAGTTGTGCTGGTATAGAATTTTTTGACAGATCACCATCTAGTCAGTGTTAATAGTCATATACCTGGGGTTTTTTCCAGGCTTTGGCAAGCTCTGCAGAGATTGGAGAATTCATTTCCAGTTTTGTGTGTTCCTCATCAGTGCCTGGGTAATTACAGCAATGCTCAGGATTTAACAAAATAATTTAAAATAGGAGAATTAGGTTTTAATTTGATAAGTCATTAACTGAATTAAGTGCTGTCATCTCTATATTTTAAATGTTTTTACACTAGGGGTAGAAGTCACTTGAATTCAGATGCTGTAGTTTTTTATACAGGCATTTGGTTTAAAAAGTGACTCAGGATGCAGAAGAGGAATTAATCTGTATCCCAGCATTTAGCTATGGCTTTTTTTTCTTCACTGTTGCTATGGAGAACCATATAAATATTTGTATCACCAACTAATTTCACTTCCCTTATAGATGGCATGGAAATGCAGATAAAAGTCATAAAGAATCTTAGAATCATAGAATGGTTTGGGTTGGGACCTTAGAGATCATCTAGGTGATGATCAGCAGTAGATCATCAGGGAGCAGCAGTATCTCTGTTAAGAACATCTCATGTGTAGGTCAGGCCTAACAGGCCTGTGTTCTTAACTACCAAAGCTCAAGATGGGGGCTTTTTTTGTTGTAATTTTAACATTCAGTTGGATTCTGAAGTTTCCTGTTTGCTGATTTTGTGTCATTGTTTTGTGTGATTTGCCATGCTACCACTGCACTCAGTGTACCTTTTCCTTTTCCCCTTGCCTCACAGCAAATGAAGCTTGCTTCTGAGTCACTGAAAGCCCAGAAGTTGGAGTGAAGATGATGAGCAGCCACGGGAACTCCATGAGCATGGGGATGTGGAGCTCTCTGGAGTGTGCACTCTGCCATCTCCCTATTCAGTAGGTGGCACCTGCTTATATGATACTGCAAAAAAAAAGAGACATTTTCTCCTGCTCTCTCTTGTTTCTTTTATGCAACAGTTAGTGAAGTCCATACCAAAAAAGCACTCTGGCTTATGCTGGACTCAACTTGGCTTCATACGACTGAAAGCAGAACCTGTGAGTAAACACTCAGAAGCCAACTAGAGTTTTCAACTGCAAGAAGGTTGACTAGTGTTTAATTCACAATGTACTGTCCCTTTGGGTTTACTCCCCCTTTATTACAATAGCTAACCAATCCTGTGCTATTTCAAAGACTTGTTTATTAGCTACTGTTTGCACATAACAAGTTAATTTCATTATTTTATATATTGTATAATGAAAGAAATTATTGTTTCCTATATGATCAGAGTAATAGTTGAACATAAATATCATAAAGTATGCATTATATATTCCTGTGTGCTAAGTTATCTAAATAAGCTCCAGCCAAAATATTTTCAAAAGCTGGTAAAAACCATTCAGAAGGAGAGATTGTTGATCAGTAATTTATGAAGTGTATTTATTTTTTCATATACATTAGATTTTGATACTACTTCCCTGGCTATTGAACTGCAGTATTCTATGAATGGATCTTCTGATTAAATGAACTGATAGTAACAGAGCAATTAAACTTGATACTTGATATACTCATGGATGTAGTGAATAGCTGATTTTTTTTTTCTTTGACAAAAAGGTAACTTTCTGAATGTTTCATTGTTTTCTAACAGTAATAGGACCAAAATCTACAGTGTTTCCTCCTTGTGACCTTGAGACAGTTTATTTCCTCCTGCCTTGACCTTCATCTCTGGTAGACAAAACTTCCCTATTTGCCATAGTCGCTGAAATTCCGTTTGGAAAATCTGCTGTTACAATGATGAAGGTATTTGCCTCCTTTCCACATTTCAGATTGCTGCCACAGGGTCCCCCAGCAGGGTACTATAACTAAGCCAAAAAACTTGTCTTCTGTCTGGAATTTAAAATTAGCATCTGTGAAGCTCTGCAAGCACGACCCAGTAAGGAACAACTCCAGTCCCTTGGGGAGAGGAGCAGAACTGGGCTCCAGCTGCTCTCTCTGTTCTTGCTTCTCCCACTGTGTCCCCCACCCACTGCTGCTGCTTCAGGGCTATGTCAGGGGCTGCTGCTCTTTCACAGCCTGTGGAGCTGTGGCAGGGTTGTGGCTGCACAGCCCTGAGCAACCAGCAGTGATGTGTGAGGGGGGAGCACAGCTCCCTTCCTATAGCCCTGTAGGGATTTTCCAGTCCAAAGCTTTCTGGAGGAGGGGACCAGCATATTCTCCATGGAAGTGCCCCAGCTTTGCAGTTTTCTCCCCACTTTGAGCTGAAGTAGCTCACATTTGTTCAAGTTTTACTCATGCTGCTTAGATGGTGTTTATGAGTGAACAGTTCAAGAGAAGAAAAATCAGTGGGTTGGGTTCCTGGTGGGAAAAATTCAGTGGGTTGGGTTCCTGGTGGAATATGTTCTTGTGAGCCTGTCCCAGCTGTTTTGAAGGGATTCTGGTGGTCTGCTAATTTGTGCTGGTTTCTGAGTGCAAAGTTGGGGTTTTTTTCTGGTGGCAACTGTATCATGTGTCTGTAATAATTTGGGTTAGAAAAGGAATTGTGTCACAACTGTAATAGTGAAAAAAAAATAAGCAGAGTTCTGCAAAGCTGACTGGGTGTTGTCCTTCCATTTTCCTGTTTTCTGCAGGCTAACAGGAAAAGTCTCTGGTAAGGTTTAAGTACAAGTGATGTGAGTCACGTTAGTCAGCTGGTGGCCTTGCCTGGGGCAAATCCCTTCACTTCTGCTTAGTTTCCTTAGCTTTAAATGGGGATAATACAGTTCTTTAGGTGGATTCCTCGCCTAAAGCTAGTAGGCATGAAGGAGATAGGACCTTTCATGTGGAGAATGAGAAGTGTGGGAATTCTTTGTGTTATAGGGATTAGAGTTTGTTTTAGATACTGAGAGAGCTCTTGTTTTAGCATCACAGATGATACAGTCATGACAGAGTGTTTCTGTCCTAAAAAATACACACTTCAGCTTGTTCATAAATGTGTCCTGTGTATTACCATGGCTTATTTTGTCACTGAACTGAAATACATCTCCTATTCCTCTGTATGCTGCTCTTTGTCCTTTTACTGTCTCTGTGTGTTACTGTGTTTCATGCTGTTTGATATTGGGGTTTAGGGTGGGTTTTGGTTGTTTACATTCATCATTTTCATCTATTTTCATTTCTCATTTGAGAGAGAAAGAAAATGTTTCTGTCTGTGTGTTTCTGAATGTCTTTGTATTGATTTGTGGGATGCTAGGGATGAAATAGTGAGAAAAATCTGCTGTCAGATGACAATATCAGCAAGAATAAATATTTACCCATTGTGTAACTTGTGTGCCTGTTCCTAGTCTGGCTGACTGTGTCCTCAAGGAGTGAAGGCTTCATTTGCCCATTGTGCTCTGGCCATCCCCTGGTGCAGAGCTGGCCTGTGAGGCCGTTGCTCTGTTCTCCTCAGGATGCAATAGAAAGGGGCACAGTGGGCACTGAAGTGGAAGGAAACAAAACCACCTAGAGCAGAGGTGTCTGCTTCCCAGTGTCTTCTGTCTTCTTCCTTAGAGTCCTGGAGCAGTTCTCCTGCAGGGATGGCTGAAGCTGGCACTCGGGTGTTCATGGAGAGGTTGTGGAAGGGGTGAATGGGCTCTGAGCAGCTGGCTCAGCAGGGCACAGCCCCCCTACCCAGCTAGAGAGGCCCCCACAGACACAGCCTTGGCTCCAGACCTTGCAGAATTGCAGGCTTGGGCTGTGGCAGTTCTGCCACTGCCTGAGGCTGAAAAAGAACTGCCTCTGTAGTTCTCAAGGGAGAAACTTAAGATTGAGGCTGGAGGCATCCTGTTGGGGAAGCCAATTGTGTGGGAGTAGCCTGTACCTATCCATAAGGCTTGAATTTTACACAACTCCTTAGGAGCAGCAAGAACAACCCAGAGAGCTGGTTTTAAGGAAAAGGGTCATCATAAGTAATTTGCTGGTGATCCAAAAGTTCTCTCAACAGGTACATTGTGAGCCCCAGGTCTAATTGAACAGGCCAAAGGAAGCTGCTGACTCAAGATGTTGACTGTGCTTGCCAGACTGCTGCACCTCCTGGGAACTTAAGGACAGTGGAAGAGGAAAACACTGGAATTGTTACATGAGGAAAGGCTCCTGTGGAAGCAGGCAAGCAAATGGGGTGTTTTAGCCTCCCTTGAGCTGAGGGAATCAATCTCAGCTCTCAGGAAGACTTGCAGTGATTAAGTTCCCTTCCTTATTCCACTAACCAGAGCCAGCAGGACCCATGCCCAAGCCTGCCACGTGCTTCCTTCAGGAAAGCTCTCCCCTGCCTCCGGCAGGCGTTGGAGGGGGTGGTGCCAGCATCCTGCTGCCTCACCTGCCAGCCCTGATGGCTGATGCCCTTAGAGAGGAAGGATCTCTCTGCACCCCACTGCTTGCAATAAAACAGAGTGCTGATGGCATCTGTCATCAGTGGGGTGCTGAGAGCCATCCTGGGCAGGGTGTAGGAGCCCATCAGCACCCCTGCTAGCTCCCAGCTAGCACCAAGCCAAGCCTCTCACTGAGTGCATATGGCACACAACAGCCCAGAGAGGAAAACAGATCCTTCCCTCCTGTGTTTCTCAAGAGAGAACAGAGAGAGGGAAGAAACAGGAGGGTAGTACAGAAGGGTTTGCTGAAATTAATTGCTAAGGATGCCTGAGGACCTAGTGAAGTCCTTACAAAACCCCATGCTTTTCAAGTCACATCAAACCTATGTGTATTTTTCACATGACAATTCTTCTCCCATCCAGGTAGAAGAATTGTCCAGTATAATAGAATTTACTGTCACTAATACAGGGTTCCAAACTTCTAGCAATTGCCAACTTCGAGCAGCAGGCAACTCCATGAGTGAGTCACTGTTGGGTTTGCCCAAGTACAGTCATGTCAAGGTGTTATTACTCAAAACAGCTTTTATTGAAAGCAAGTATCTGCAATAGGCAAGACAGAGCTGATTCATCCATGTAACCATGGGAAGGGCTGCCAGGGTGGCTTCGTTGCCTCAACTGTTTGGGCCATTCCAGTTTGCCCATTGTTTAGTGCCAGCCATGGGCACTGGGCTTTCCCTGGAACTGGCCAGCAAGTGTCTTAATTTGCTAATGAAAAATTACTTAAAGAAATGGGACCTGTGTGTACCAGCTCTGCCTTAAATCAGTGCAGAGGACCCTGAGTAGCCTGTGCTGACCTGAACCAGTCCAACCACAGGGCTCCAGAGACAGCTCTGGGAGTAAACTGGGAACATGCAAGAGGAGATTCCAGAAACCACCTATTCTCAGGCAGTCCAATGCACCTTACTCTATAAATATGTATATAGCTCATGCTGGTGAAAGAGAATGGGCAGCAGCTGTCCCAGGAACCCTGGTGAGCACTATTACCTCCTCATCCATCTCAACTGCTTGAAACACCCAGGAAAAAAACCAGGAGTAAGTAGCTTGACTGTCCCAGCTGCACAGCAGTGGCCAGGTGGTGACACTGAGGGCACACACCTGGATCTGAGCATTTCAGTCGTTCTCTCCCTTCCAGTCTGACAACTCCACACTAAATGTTCAGAACAGACATTTTCTAGCAGGTGCCAGTCTAACCAGAGCCATCTGGGGCCTCTGCCCAGAGCCTGCACTGCCCTGTGAGCAGGGAGGGGAAGCAGCCACAGTGATGTGCAAATCATAGGTTATGCATCAATCAGGTATCACTTTTATTAACTGGATTTTCCATTTCTGTCACACACCATGAATGTTTATACAATGAAAGCCAAACGTTGCTGGAAGCAATAAGATCAGCTGATAGTTCTGTACCCTCTTAACACACACCCAGATTCTTGCTTGGTGAGGAATTTTTATATTTCTGATCATTAATTCTGCTTATTTATACTGCTACTCTTAAAATTCAGTGTCAAGATTGTCACATCTTAAATACAGATTAAGTTGCTAGAGGTACATTTTTTTAAAATATATATTTATATACACACATACAGAAAAATACAAGACTAATTGTTTTTCCACACTATTGAATTTATACACTACTGTAACTATATAACTTTTCAAGAGACGTTAAGGGGTACAAGAAACTCTTTACTTGTTCTAAATAGTTTGGTCCAATAATTATCTTAATGTAGTGGTTATTCTCGCCCTTCCTTTTATGTAACAACAGGATACAACATACACCACATGCACAATCATTCACCTATCAACAAATGGATAAAGGACAGCACTCAGACTAACATTTGTACACCCCGAGGTTCAACCAACCACACACAACTCTAAGGCTATGATACAACTATGCAGCATAAATGGTCAACACTGCTGTTCTAAAGTGAGCACCATATATATATATACAGTTGTATATAAAAACATTGGAAACAAAATACAACTGGGGTTAGTTAAAAGGTGCTATTCCAAGGCTGTACATCATATCAGGAAAGAGTATTTACAATGCTTGGAGAAAAGCTGCAACAAATAAGTTTATTGCCAATGTCCCTTATGAACTTGTCTCCTGCTTTGCTTGGATGTTACGCTCACTGGCCGTGAGCCACACATCTCAGTTCTGGCCCTTGGTAAGATCCCTGCTCAAACATTTCAAGCAAGTTGTGTTCTATGGCTTCACCCACACAGCTGTTCTTGCAGCTTTTCATTTATAAATATAATGCTGACTACACTGCAACTAGAGGTTAAAACTTAAAGAAGTAAAACACTTTGCCTTTGCCTTGCTGAGGAAGCAGACAGTAAAATCTCTGGCTGTCTGGCCAGCAAGAAACCCCCTGCAAGTCTGACCCCCAGAGTCCTTCACTAGCCCAGAAGAGCTGTAGCAACCATGCCCAACCATCACGCTGTTCTTTGGTGCTCTGCTCCCTCTGCTGTGGATGTGAAATGTTCCAAGATGCTCCGTGGTGCCAACTCCTGTGGGACAGCCAGTGCCTGGGGTGCTGCTACATCATGTCACCAGTTCACCAGCATTGCTTAGACTCAGTGCACAGCATCAACAAATACAACATTCTTGCCCTTCCCCAAACTAGGAATCTGCAATAAATTCTAGATCATAAAATTCCCCCAAGTGAATTCACCTGATCCAAAGTATCCCCTCTGTGCAGAAATACTCTTCATCAGGACTTGGCTATGGCAATGGAAACCCCACAGGGAGGCTGGGAGCTGTAAAGTCAAGACTTTCCTAGCTGCTGTTTTAAATGACTCGATGAGAAGCATGATGAGGGGTGGACCAGGTGGGGAACAGGAGGATTTTCAGTCTTAAAAAGAGTAACAATGAAAAAAAAAGTAAATGACAAGACCAGTTTCAATTTGAATCCAATTAGGTCGAGGTTTGCCATCCCTTATTGCCTTTAGAGATCTCAGGGAGAGGAGGAGGGGATGAGGGGTGGTTTACAAGGTAAAAACCTAAAAGATTAAGTGTTGTGATATACTAATAACAAAATGAATTAATACAAATAGTTTATTTGCAGTTAGCATGTAAAAACTCAGAAGTAGACTTAATAATTTACCTTTGTTATATTAAAAGATTGTCTGCTTGTAATATTATCATATTTCTATGGGAGAAAGCTGCCTTACAATCTACCTGCCTTTAAGAGGAAAGAAGAAAAAACAAAAAGAAAAAAAACTTCCTTTAGCAAAACAAGATCTTTTCAGTTTGATTTTTGAGCCACAACTTTATCCACATCATAGCTTAAGACAAATAGGTGTGGGTTTAAAATCATATTTCAAGATCATTAATTTTCAGTGCATCTTTGCTTTGTACAAGCCTTGGAACATCTGAAAGCTCCCTGAAGAGCTTTCAGCATCAAAACATTATTGCTTTGGTTCTGTTTCAGACACATAGAATTATGCCACATATCACATATTTTAGTTATCACAGAAGATCAGAACAAGAATTAACATTTCACAAGTAAACAAAAGCTTCTCTCTCTAGTTTTAAGTGCAGAACATGAAATTTATAAGTGCTCCATTTACATTAGGATCCAGATGCTTAATTTAATCCAGATCTTCCATAGTAAAATTATAAATGTAAAAATTACACAATAAAATATTCTGTTCTGTTGAAAAAGAAAAAAACCATCTCGGCTAGCAGCATGCAAAGACCATGCATTGTCAAGCAACCAAAATTCAAGGGTAATAAATAACTGCTCAAAGCCCACTTAAAAATCTTAAGACAACAAAAGGGTGTCCGTGACAAGGTGTTCACAGCTCTGAAGAGGAGAACGGTGCTGTCAAGTAGAGCTAGAGAGTCAGGTCGTTGTCAAATGACATGACAACAACTGGTTTGACTGGAGGTGCAGAGCAGCCCCTCCTTTGGGTTCCGCTGGATATTCACAGATATTGTCTTTTCACACAGAGGTAGTTGTAGGACATTGTTTTTCAAGTTCCTGTTCTTTATCCTTTCCAATTCCTTTGCCGTGTCTGCCATTTGGTCAGAGAAAAAGGTGAAGTTGCCCAAGGAGGAGGCCTGGTTTGTGCTGCCACTGGAACTTATGCACATTTTCCACGTCGATTTCTCCTGCACTTTGACACTGGAAAAGGACAGACTGTTCTGAGGATCAAGGATGTACTTAGTGCTGCCGTGAATCTGCGAGCCTAGGCACAGGCTCATGAGCTTCAGGCTTTCCACCAGTTCCCCTGCACTCCTGGGAGACAACTGCATGGAGTTCCCAGACCCAGCGCATCTCCGAGTGGAGCCCGAAGTGTTGGTGCTGCCGCTGGAGCTACCGGAGGGACTCCCCCCGCCTTTGTTGTTGTCGCTCGGGCTCGTTTTGTCTACCCCTCCATTTCCATTGCTGGGTTTGCTCTGCCCACTCCCATCCCCTTGGCTGCCGGGCGGCCCCTCGCTGCTATCCCTCCTGTGCCAGGAGTAGGTGAACCCGCTGTCTTTGTCCAGGCGCCTCCTGCTCTCCGAGTCGTCGTCGCTGGTCTCCGAGCTGCTGCAGCTGGAGCCCCGGCCCTGGCTTTTCCTCCTGTGGTAGCGTTTGTGCACCGTGCTGGGTGAAGCGATGTTCATTTTTAACCTGCTGAGCTTGGGGGGCAGGTTCTCATCCATGTCAAACTCATCATCCGACTCACCCTCCTCAAAGATCTGGTTGAGGACGGGCGCGCTCTTGCGGGAAGTCAGGCGGTTTGTGACGGAAGGCTTGCGGCGCAGCACGACTTGGGTAGAGAGAGAGATGGGTTTCTTGTCTTCCTCATCCTCCTCTTCGTCTTCTTCCACTCTGAACAAGCACTTCCTGCCACTTGCAGGAGGTTTTAGGCTCACCGAGGGCACTGCTGAGAGGGCTGGGCCGGCTAATTCAGGGATCTCTTCCTTCTTGGCCGAATCTCCAAGGGCTTTGCTCCTGTGGCCGTTGAGAACGTTCTCGGCCGTGCGAGCTGGAGACTGGGGAACGGTTGTGTGGGACAGAGGAGAAGCTGTCAGGTCATCCTCCAGATCCTGGGGCACATCGATTTTGGTTGGCCACGACTGCCTACGGACACAAGGTAAAGGATGACAGTCAGATCATGGAGAGCACTGCAGAGCAGGCTGCAGGGCAGAAGCACCAGCAGAGCTGCCACACACAGCAGCCTGCTCTGCAGCACGGGTGTCAGTAAGTGCTTAAGAAAAGGAATCACTCAATGTGCACTGCATTATAAATGGTGTTCTCTAAAACAAACATCACACATAAAAAAGCATAGGTTAGAAATGTTGTTGGTTACTGTCAAAGGAAATTTTGAAGAAGGTTCCGAGAGGAACAACTCATTACTCAGGTAAAATGGAATTCAGAAGAGACTCCTCTAAGAGCCTCCAAAGTCTCAGCCTAAGCTGAAGGTAACAGGCTAAAAACACATCATCTACATTGGCTGTTTTCCCTTAATTTATAACAAGTATCCATTTTTACTAGAATAAACTTGAAGTAGTACCTGACTTGTATTGATTAGGCCAAGGAGAATATGGCTCTGGATCAGCAGGAGACTCTGACATTTATGGCCCTATCATCATTCCTATTAAATGATTTCACACGTGACCCTGCATGAAAGTTGCACAAAAACCTTTGGAATTAATCTGACAGGCAGATTGGAAAAAAACCCAAACAACTGCCTTGTTTTTGTTTGTTTTTTTCATATGGTGCTGCACCTGAAAATATGGAATTCTCTGTTAACTGGCTGCAGAGCAGAGGGAAAGGCTGGATGTGCCAATACTGTCTAGATGCCTGAACCCCACTTCCCCCTCTGGTCTTACTGTGTCACAAGCTGAAGGGTTGGTAATTCTTGAGAGCCTCACTATAAAGCTTTTTAATCATGATTTTGTCAAACTGAAAAATTAATAAATCAAGCTATAGCAGTACCTTTAAATGGGTGATTAATGCAAGTAATTCAGCAGTTTTCCTTGGACAACAGGCATATCAACTGTATTAAAAAGAACATCACCTACAGATGTTTGCTGTAAGCTTCAGTTGGGGGATGTTCAGCACACTCCATAAAGAGCCAACAGTTAACAACAAATTCAGAGTGATTTCTCATTCTTCACCAACTCCCCATCGCCAGGTTTATGGATTATGCAACTAATTCTTTTCCCTCCACAGTTGATAGAAAGAACTACAAGCCCATGAAGATGCTGTTTCCTAGCAGGTGTGAACATTTACTGCTTCAGAGACAGACTTAAACTGAGAAGGCATCCCTGAAGATGACAGGAACTGAAAATATTATTGTTAACTGATTTCTGAAGAGCTTCTGAAGCACCCACAGCAATTTTAAAAGTTTAAACATCAAAAATTATCAAAGAATAAACATGTTACTGGTTTGTTTGGGGAGTTTGCTTGTAGTTTTCTGTTTGTTGGTTTTTTTATCTCACGTTTTTGTTTGGTTTTGTGCTGTGTGTTTTGCTTTTGATTGGCTTTGTTTGGGATTTTTTTGGTTGGTTGATTTTTGTTTTGGTTTTTAATGAGCAATTGAACACTCTCATGAAGTCAGGCTGACAAATGAGGTCTCTAAATTCTCACCTAAACTGAGCTTTGATGTTGCTGGGGCTGGCAGATCTTGTCTGGATTTCCTTCTCTTGCTTTTCTCTCAGGATTCTTTCAGCTAGCAAGAAGTAAGTAGCTGTGATGTGATTGTACTTGTTAGTTTCCAGTGCCCTAAGGGAAACAAAACATGAAATAAACCAAACATCACTGGTCTCCTACAAACTGGACATGTACCTCACCTTGCTGTGCTTCTCCTAGCAGGAGGACTGCCTGAAGCAGAATCCATTTTAGAGGTTTTGAGAAGCATGCCTTGGTTTTATTAAAAATAAAGAGCCAACAAGTTTGGTAATTTCAACTACAGAGAGATGAGGACATCCTCAGAGTAGCATCCAAAAAGGAATTTAACATCCTTTACATGATAAAATTGTCTTGCATTAATGTTATGCAGCCATGGTGAGCCCTCCTGCTGGCAAAACTGACTAATATTTGTTTATGCAACAACTGGAGGAAAATCCTTTTATTATTTTGCTGCTGTCACATCAGGCTCACAGGGAAGTGAAGTTCATAACCCAGTAAGCATCATCTGGACATGTAAAAGAAAGGATGCCTCTGTCATGCAGCTAAAAGCTTCAGTAGACAGCCTGCTGCATCTCCACACCCTCCTCCTGCAAAGGGAAGGCAGTGGCAGTTTTTCCAGCTTAAACACAAACACAGAAAGCAATTTCCAGGCCTCTTACAATTTGGGAATATTTCTGAAATATGGGGTTTTATACCATTAGAAAAAGCTATGTAGCTTTTAGCCAGCTCACTCTGACAGTGACTGTTTTATACATCGATAAAGGTAATAAATGAAATTTAAAACAATTCAGGTATAGTGGAAATGTACTAAGGGAGAAACAATGGAATTCTGTCACCTCCACATGTGCATGAGACATGAAGCATGAGTAAAAAGCATGGATTTCAGGATGGCAAAATACCACAGAAGCTAATCACTGTTCCAAAAACACACTGAGACTTTTCCCAAGGTTGTGAATTCTCCTCCTAGAATATCCTACCATGGTGCACGACTGGAGTGTAACTGAAACACTGGGGTACCCAGATTCCCATGCCATCCTTCCATCAAAACTGACAGATGCCCAGAACAAACTGCATGTGGAAAATCTCCCACTTACTCCACTATGGTGTCTCTGTCTGCAATGTCACCAAGGACCATCCTCTGGATGATGCTGTTGTGCTCCTCCTCAGACAGGTTTTTGTAGGACACCAGAGGGATGTTGTACTTGGTGGCAGGGGAGGGATCAACACCCTGGAGCCAGGGGTGGTTTTCAATCTCTTCCAGAGATGCCCTTCTCTTCGGGTCCCTCTGCAGCATCCGTGTGATCAGGCTGGGAATGAAGAAGAAATTGAACAGCATGCTCTCAGGTGAAAAGCAGACACTGCAAGAGCTGCATCAGGAAGGAATGTTCTGCCACCAGTCCACCCAGATCTGTAGAAGTCTCCACAGTAAACTATTCTTTCTTTTCAGACATTCCAAACTGAAACTATTTACTTATTAAAACTGTAAATATCATAAACACTGCAGTTTTCATTGACTGTGCTCAGATTCTTAACCTGTTGTTTTTTTTCTGGTTTGTTTTTAATAGGCCTTACAGTGCAGCTGTCACAGATGGCCCACAGGCTGCTCTGTACAAGAGCAGAATACAGTTTGCTGGATCTTAGCTTCTATAAGATGCATGAGCTTGCTATGCATCCCAAACCACCAGGAATGCTTTCAGTCTGAGCAGGAATTTTAAACATTCCTATAATCTTTCCCCTAAAAAAAAAAAAATCTAGCCTGGAGGACTTTAACTGATTGTATACTGTTGATGCATCATGTAGAGAAAGCAGAACTACTTGGGTCTTAATTAGCATTAACCAATAAATTAAATGACAGTTTTCTGGGCTCAGCACAACAGGCAGCATCTCAAGAGTTATTTGATACAATTCCCTGCTAAAAGTTCTCTTCTAAACCTCTTCCTGCAAGTTCTTCAAGCTGCTGAGAGCAGTGAGAGCAGCTTTCCCTGTGACTGGAAATGCTAGACACTGATGGCAAGACAGGAAAACCAGCTATGGTTTTCTGTATTAGATTCCTGCACCACACAGATGACAGCTGAAGAGAGGAATGGGCATGACCAGAGCTGTAACACATTTTATTGTGCCAAATCCCAGAACCCTAAATGCTGCTGTAGTTTTTTGACTGGGCCAAATGCATTTTTTCAAGCATTTTAAAAGCAAGGACTTTTATATTGAAAATTAAAAAGATGCTCTATTTCAGATTCAAGAACACAGCCAAACATTGTAAAATAGTCTAAGTGATGCAACTGGGATATGTATTATGAAGAGGTCACTGACCAACAGGGAAACATGGGAACATACTAAAAAAAATGAAAAAGCTCCAGTGAACACTGCAGAAAAACAACACATCAAAATGAGTCACAATTCCCACGTGGCATATGGTATTTGCAGACAGAATATTTTTCTCCCTGGATTGCCTACTATGTTGATTTGGAGTTGGAATTTCAGTAGGAGATGAACCAAACTTGCTGTGATATCCCTGGGTTTTGACAACTTGTCTTTTGAACAGGAATCTACAGGAATCATTACACTTCTAACCCCTGCCACTAACTCTCAGCAACACCTTGGAGCTTGTCCAGCAAGAGTGGTGTCCAAAGCCAAGTGGTGGTGAGCAATTCTTCAATCATTTCTAAAATGCATGACACCTGAGACACATTACACACTGTGTAAAAACACAATTTCATTGTGGGAAATAACCTATTGTCAAAAAAACCATCATGGGATTAACCTTTAGTAAGAAAAGACACAAATAACAAATAATGGAATACTGGTTCTTGGGGAGCTACTCAATCAATGAGAAGAAACACTATCAATTAAGCAAAAACAGTTGGCATAATATCTTATTAATAGGCAAGAAATATTCCAAACCCTGGTAACATGGTATGGGGAATTCCCAGAGGTGATGAGCACCATTATGAATGTTTCCAATTTCAATACTTTACTTACTCTTTACATTCTTTGGATACATGGGGTGGCACTGTGTACTTGCAATCCATGATCATAGTCAGAGTTTCACTGTCATTTGCTTCCTGGAATGGGGGTTGTCCACAAACCAACATGAAGAGGATGACCCCTAAACTCCATATATCTGTAAATAAACAGCATATTAAAATAACTTTTGAGGAAACAGAAATAATTGCCATGAAAACTATGACATATTCTTGAGATTCACAGCAGTGCACTCTTGATTAGGAGCATTACTTATGGGATCTGCAATTCCACTGAAGTAAAAAATACAGCAGTTCCAGTGTTCTACAGCTTTTAGTATTGTGGAGGAAAAAAGAATCAGAAAAGCACACAAAGCATGTGAATTCATGCATTTCTATTGGCATCTGCAGGTATCAATGCCCTCTCAGATTTTTAACTCTGCCTAAAAATCTCTCTCGTGCTGCTCTCTATCCTCGTGTTCTGATAAATAACTGTAAAATAAAATTCTTCCTGCATCCTTTCAGCATGAAGCACTTGAGAAGAGCCCACAGAGCAGCACACTGTAGGTGTTTCAGAAACTGAAAGCAGGGTGTAGCAAGACAAGAACTAAAATCCTGTGGATAGCAGGAACATAGAGCACTGGAATGCTCTGTTGAAACCAGCAGAGCTGTCTCAGTTCAGCTATAAACCATCATTATTCCTCACTCCTCACACCAAACACAGTGTGAAGGATGACAAGGATGAAAGAAGTGGTAAAAAAAAGCTGACAGAAAACAGGAAACATTAAACAAATTTTCACAGTAGCATCATTTGCACTGGAGTTTCAGACTCCTACAGTAACTCAGCCAACAGCTGTGTGCACCTCCTAACAAAATAATGGTCATAACAGCATCTTGCCCTTCCAAATCTACCACAAAATTGCATATTGACATTCTTTCTGAGACACTTACAGTATTGTATGTAAGAAAAATGAAGGGTTTTGGTGGCAGATCTCTCAGGGAAACAAACAAACAAAGACAGACAATGGGAATCCCTGTGGGGTTCACATTATAAGTGGGTTTTTTTGCATGTTTTGAAGCCACTTGACATAGATAATATTACCAAAAATGGGAAGTCTCCCACTCTTTGTAAAAAGGATCCATAAACTTGAGGGTTAGAAGTCTTATTTGTAGACATCTTTTCTCATTTTAAATGGGTGACCCACAGTCCCAACATGCAAATGAGTTTAAACGTGTTTGCCCAGCCTTCAGTGAGCCTCAAACTCCAAGGTTTACAATCTGAAGCCTTCAAAATAATGAGCTAATACTCTCATATTTCAAAACATTTAAAAGATCTTTTATCTGTTAAATGACTATAAAGTACATCTATCAGAAATGTGAATATCTGTACCTGATTAAAATGACTCAACACTAGTAAAACATACCAACAAATTAAAATAAAGAAAATATTTTTTAAATCAATCCTGCATCTGCACTTTCCACTTTACTGGATATCCATGCCTGAATATTTTTCAGTGACATAGAGAAAACAGACTGGAAATAAGACTGAAAGCAATGAAAATCTTTCTTCCTTTTAAAGATACCATTCCCATTGTTCACTCATTTAATGTAATAACCGTGGCACATCTCAGTAAATTCATGGTTTCCAGAGTAGTGCCATCTGGCTGACTGAGGCAGAATTCTTTTAGAAGGTCTTTTAGAAATGAGTAAGAGAGAATTAAAGATTATTTTGCTGGAGTCCTTATTTCCCCATACAAACCACACAGCCATAACAGGTATGTTCTTTGTGTCTCATGCTGCCATAATCACTGCTGCTCTATTATTCTCTATTAATTAAGAGGAAACTCATTTGTCCTCTATTTCTCAAGGAACCTAAGACAGAGATGGTTTTCACTCAGCTGAGCAAGTGCTTTGATCAACACTTGCTAAGTAGAGGCTGCCCAGTTCTGTGCCAATTACTGCTCACACTGGTGTGGCAGGGGAGAACCTGCTGCTGCTGCTGGGGAGTTCAGTCCCAGAGAGGCAGATGATGGCACCTTCATCCTCCACTTCTAAATCCCACAGAGTGTTCTCCCTCTGTTATAAAAAGGAGTTTCAGTCAAGCTAAGTGAAAACTACAGCCAAGATCTAGTGATTTGATCCAAAGCATCAATATTGACAAGAGCAAGTGAGCAGGTAAGAATGTTGGAGCAGCAATGATGTAAGAAAAGCAAGGTGGCTTGGAAGCAGCAAGTCTTATTAGGCTAATAAATGGGAAAGGGGGAGAAAAACAACTCAGTTTAAAGGAACAGAAGAGCTGGGTTTTTTTAGATCTCCACACTAGCAAAAACACAGTGGGTTTTTGGTTGGTTGGTTTTTGTTTTAAGTGAAGGAGCCCTTACAGAATGTTCTTCATTTGTTATACCTTCTGTCAACTCAGGGGAAGAAATCCTAGCCAAGGCAGATCCTGCTTTCACACTTTATTAGGAGCTGCAGATACACATTTACAAGCAAACACAACAACATCTGTTTCCATTTTTACCCTCACTGAATGGCACTGCCTCACTCCAGAGATGCACAAGCACCAGAGGAATAAGGGGAAGAGAAACAGATCACAGAATGCAGAACTCCAGGGGCAAGATCAAAATGCAGAGCCATATGGATTTTTTTCAGACCTGTTAATTGGTCTGTGGCACGTTAAAAAATAAAAATCTCACCTTTACTTCAAGGCAAATATGGTTTGATAACCAGTAAAGTACCTGGCAGAGATCTGCCTCTCCACCCTTGCACTTGTGGCACACCACTGTAAGATACTAGCTGTGGTCTTATGGTAATTCTCAAACAGAGGCAAAATTAGACATTTTTTTTTATTATTTACAACTGGATAGTTTAAGAAGATAAAGGAGCAGGTTCTGTAAGTAAAACTCTTTGGGTTGCATCCACAACTCTGCACAGGTTTTAATCTATATTTCCTTACCACAGGTCAGAACTCAGGTGCCAGTGCCAATTCTAGGTTTGAGACTGTGAACTGAGGGACCACAGGGAAGCGACCACAGGTCACTCAGACCCACCTCCAGAACAGCAGATTTACACAAGAATTTATTTGTCACTATTTCAATGTTTTCACTAAAGTAGAATTCAGGTCTTACATTAATTTATTATGCTTTTAACTTAGAAAACTTGAAATGACTATGGTGAGGGATGGCACACTTGGGTACTTCAGTGGCTAAAATCAAGCTCTCTTGCAAAAGCAGAGTGAAGATCTCAAGATGCAATTTAGCCTTTCAACTGGGCACTAGCACTTGAAACTGACATTGCTGTGACCAGAATAAAATGAGAGATTTGGACTTTTAAAAGCACTAATAGCAAACTGCAGCAGAGATATGTTCTTGTTATTAAAGCCACTAAGCAATGCTGATCAGGAAAGGGCTGCTGGAGCAGGATTCCCAGAACCATGACAACCAGGGCTGTGTATAAAGCAACTTCCTTACATAACATGACACCACTACCATAGAAACTAAACTATGTCCTTGGCTGACTGCACTCTGCAGGGCACCCAAACATCTGCTGTGCTCCAGTTTGGACACTGCACAAAGAACATCTGCACCCCTCTGCTTAACCACTGTGCTGGCTTCTCCAGCAGCCACTCAGCCTCTGCCATTCCACACCCACTCCTAAAACAGGAATGGTTCAGAATGAAGCTGCACTTTGGGTGATATTAGGGATCCTTACAGCTTAAAACTTCTAAAAAACAGCTTAAAAAAAAACAGATTACCACCATTCCTCAGAAATCAAGATACTTCTCACACTTTATATATGCTACGTGGATTTGTGAGTTCAAGCAGCTAAAAATCCACACTCAATTTGGAATAGACACATTTGCAATTAACTGTATAATGCAATCTGCTTATTAAAGTTGTTTCTTTCAGGCTTTGATGGGTGTCAAGGTTTAGAGGCTGGGCCAGCCACTGACAGATGCTCTCTGTTAACATCTCCCCCTTCCCAAAGGGAAAGGGAATAAGGGAGAGACTTAAAGATTGGACTCTTCTAATCTAAAAGAGCTTTAACAAAAACAAAACAAAAAAATATAGTGTAATATATACAAATATATACAAAACCAGTTTGGGGTCACCTGTCCTGTCTGCTCCTCCCCTCAGGTGCAGCCTCCTAATGTAAATGTAGAGCTGCTGAAGAATTCACACAGAGAATATTGCTCAGCTGCTTCATCTTCCTACAGAATCTGCTGCTTCAGGAGTGATTTGTAATAGTGAGGGAATTCACTCAGGTTTCACACATCTCCCATTGCATGTTTGCTGTAACAGCTGAACATCTGAGTTATTTCCTACTAGAAGCACTTAAGGAAAAAAGAAAAATCAACTTTTCTGGAGATTACAAAGTTTACTGTTATTTTGTCACTGTAGAGCTATCAGATTGTGGATAAATGAGGATGGAAATGGAATTTTGAGCATCATGGGACTGTAACCACTCACTATCTTAAGACAGAAAAGAGGAGGACCCTCCACAACAAGTGCCAGCATTTTCAGTAACCAACAGGCAGAACTGGGCTTCCTGCTTTGGCTGAAGCACTACAAATCACATTAAAACTACTCTTAGGAAACATGGGAGACAGGAGAAATCTTTTCCATCTCCCATTCCTCCAAAAAAGACAAGCATAAAGAGCACATGGCCTTTAGCAAATGGGCATAATGAGGTTGTCTGTGATGAAACAGGCCACTCTGTAGCTGTTGTATTATTTGTCTCAGACATGACCATCAGGAACTAGTCTTATCTTTGGAAGTGATTCTTGTTTTCTTTCAGTCTGGCAACTAGTACTTATTTTTCTTTGAAGACAACAGCATGGGTTTTGCTTGTTTATGAAACTATTCAAATATTTCATTTTTTAGTAACTAATAGATATCAAATTTCAGTAAGGATATTTTAACATAAAAAACACCATAGAAATACCTTACTGAACAAGTGCCATTATTCCATACCTTTAATCCATAACAGCCCATTTTACTCTGTTTCATCAATTCAAACTGAATCCACATTAAAAACACAAACAAAAACAACTCTGAATGCCAGTACTACTACTGCAGAAAATAATTAGCCAAGATAAAACCAGAAATTAATATAAAATATTCTCAAAATCACTGGGTATAAATCCTACACAGCACATACAGCTTATGAACATGCTTCAGTGCAATGTTTTTTTTTTCTTTTATACATAAGTACTAAAGACAAGAAACTAAATTTTGAAATCCTTCATATTTTCTGATAGCTATTTTTTCCTAAGGGCTTTAGCTGTACAATGATTTGTACTTTATGAATAAAAATTACCATGTTGGTACAGCTTTAGACATAAATACAAAAGCTGAGTGTGTGGTTTGTAACTGATGGCACACCAGTGATTTAGGTCCCACCAGGTCTGTGTTGCCAACTGAAGACTCATTTGACAGCTTCTCCTCTCTAGTTTCACTTGGATAAATTATTCTTCACTTCACCCAAGCTTACTTCAAGCTTGTGCATAAAGTAATCCAGAGTGGAACATGATTTATGCTTCATTAAAATTAACCAGCACAGATTTACTGAGAATTTATCAGGATCACAGGCACTCACCTTTCATCACAGCCCTGCCACATCTTAATTTCACTCCTGAATACAAGGATCTGATACCTCTAACATTACACCCTCAGTTTAAAAGGACTCTCTTGTGAGCACAGTAATTAGATTGAGGGAAAAAAAAAGTAGAATCAAAGGATAGCAAATTACATGAAAATTTTACTCCCTCCACTTTCACTAAAAATAAGTTTTACTACAAATTGCCATAGAACTCAGAAATAATTTGTTACCCACATGAATAACCTCATGCTTGAAACTTTCTCAGAATATTCTACAACCAGTTCCTTACATCTGCCCTTTCTAAAAAGTATAAAATGCTCCTTTACAATATTTTTTCCAATATTAAAAAATAATTTTCTCACACACCTTTTTTATTCCAAGCACCTACAGCTGGACCAGGCAGCAATATCAAAACTTACTGGTTTTGATCACCCTCTAAAATTTGTCTGCTACTCCATTCTTGAGAAGTAATTCCCATAAGGCACTGTATGGAATATTTAATCCATGCACTTGTCCATCTAGTTTCAGAGGCCACTGCAATCAGTTGCCCTCATGCCTCAGGAAATTCTCAGAATAAAAAAGACATGGAACACAGAAGATCTCATCAGTTAGGATCTCTAACTTTCCACTAATAAAATCAGAACCAACTCATCTAAAACATTTAGCTCTAAATAGAAATCATTTTGTCAAGCATCACTGCAGCCCCAACATGGATTTGCAAAGCCACAAATGGCACACAGAGCTGAAATTCCTAATTATAGCACACTTGAGAAAGTACTTTCAAGTCCAGAAAACCCCACAGCAGAATACCTATTCAAAGAAGTCATGAAATGCCATTCAAGTGTTTAAGCCACAAGATCTACTAGCTATAAATATTTACATTAAAAAGCAAGAATTTTAGCTTGACATTGTGCAGCACAGAAAATTAGTTGATTGTTTACACCAGGTAAATTAGCAGTTTTAATTTAAAACATCCCCCACCACTCTAACCCTTAGCAAAACACACAGATGGATGCACAGTCCTAATGGGTGTTAGGACAGCAGAAGCATCAGATACTGGGCACACAGGAACAAGAGGCATGTTGGCTGCACCAAGCTAGTTTTGAAGGACACTTGAGCAAAGAAAAGGGTGGCTGTGGTTTTTGGTGGGGGGAGGATGGGCTGCACAGGAGGCAGTGGTGATGATGGTAAAGATAAAAGGCAGGAGCTCTCACAAAGTGAGCACACACACTGCATTTGCATTATTAGCAGCAGCACAAAGTTAGCTACAAGGTACAACTGCATCATTTCATCCAAAAAGAACCTGCAAGCATTTCTGAGAACAGCTGAACATCTCCAAAAGGAGCTGCTCCAGCAGCTCATCCAGGTTATGATTTTTTTTTTTTCACCACTTAGCTGATTTACCTTGACAGAGAAAACAGAGGGGTAACAACATCAGGGTACTTCAGTTTAGATTACTGGCTGAATTCCAAAAGGACCTACCCACTGCTGGTGCATCATATTCATCCCCAAGCAGAATTTCAGGAGCAGAATATGCAAGAGATCCACAGCTTGTGGTGAGCTTCTTTCCAGGCTGAAATTTGTTGCTGAAGCCAAAATCAGTCAGTTTCACTAGTCCTTGTTTTTCAAAGAAGACAACATTCTCTGGTTTCAAGTCTCTGTGAACCACATGCAGTTTATGGCAGTAGGATATTGCATGAACTATTTGAGCAAAATATTTTTTGGCCAGATCCTCATTCAGACCTTCTTCGTGTTTCATGATGTAATCAAACATGTCCCCTCCATCTCCTAGCTCCAAGATGAGATAGAGCTTAGTCTGGGTATCAATCACTTCATACAGCCTTACTATGTTGGGATGCTGCACCAGTTTCATGCACCTAACCTCTTGGAAAAGATGTCCAGTGGCTAGAGCATCCAGTTTGGTCTTGTCAATCACTTTTACTGCTACTTTTTCACCTGTAAAGACATGCCTAGCAAGCTTGACCACAGCAAAATGGCCTCTGCCCAGAGTTTTATCCAAGTCATATAATCCTGCAATTTTTCCATCATATCCTCGTTTGAAACCTGCCATTCTGTTTCAGAAGATGAAAGAATATTTCAGCTCTTTGGAAGGATGATCTTTTCATAGAAGAGTGTCTGATGCAAATAAATAGTCCATTGTCACCCCCAAGCACACCTAAAAATAAAGAGAGAATATTATCTATTTGTATAAAGATAAGCAAAGCTGTTGTCTTGCAATGCTTCTAAAGTTAGATTACAGATTACTGATTAAATTTTAAGGTTTTTTTAGCAATGTTGTAGTAACCAACGGGTCTCTGAGACCACATTATCATCAGCATGCTTGAAGAAAGTGAATGTCAGCAGTGCAATAATGAAAAACTGCTCTGAAAAACCAGTGGTGTTCATGTTCTCCAGTTAGAGACCTTGCAAGCAACACCTGAAGTCAGTGTCCTAAGGACTATTAAATTGGCAAAGATGGAACCTGTACCTTATCCAGCTACATCAGAAATCATCTGGGCAGCACAGAGGAACAAGAACATGCCTGGTTTGTCTTATTTTTGGCCTTTTCCTTCATGTTGCAGCATGAGGCAGCTCCAAGACTCCTGATGTCATGACTTTGGACTTTTACCTTCTTAGCAAAGCTCAGACTGACAAGACTTAATTTGGTTACTCTAATTAGTTTTAGCATTATCAATCAATACTGTAATTACAACCCACTAACAAAGTTTTACAGGCTGAAATGAAACATTTGGTTTGAATGCACTCTTGGTGATAAATAACATGTCTTGTTAAATATTTTGACCAGAGTTATAAAAACTGGTAATAAAATATGTGGATGTAGGCTGCACACATTGAGCAGTCCTGGGAATGAGTCAAGAGAAGGGGAAGAAGAGTGGGAAGGAAGAGGAAAGAGCTCAAGAGTTCAGCTTATTTGCTCTCAACTCCTGCTTACCAGTTAATATGGCATATAAGCAAATAAGATCTGTTTTTCAAAACTCATATTCAAACCTGGCTTTGAAAGTCTTATGTCCCATTGCCATTTTTTCCCCACATGCAAAACCTCCCAGAAAGCTTTTCCTGCATCTTTAGATTGAGGTTTTAAAAGAAAAGAAAATATGCAGCTATCAAAAAGCTATCCATTTTTCTCACTTGGAGTGCAAAGTAGCTGGAAATATGAAAATTAGATGGTTTATTGCCAACTCAATAAAATACAGAAAACAGAGCTCTTTAGAATATATTTTCATATATAGTTTCAAACTGAACTTCAAAACCAAAAACTCTGAAAAGGAAGCTGGCAAACAAACAGCCCCTTGCATTAGTTACTCTCAAATCAAAACACAAGCATTAGATTAAAAACACTCCCTGCTAAACAAGTTATTTCACAGGCAGTGAAAATGAATCTGCTTTCATAGGGATTCAACTGCAAGGTTGGGGGTCCTGTAAGGATTTAACAAGCTCACCTCCCTGGTTGTCTCAGCCATGGTGTAATCTCTTCTGTGTGCAGCAGTCTATCCCCACAGAGTCCATGGGATTCAGTCTGAGATCTCCACTCCTGTAAAATGTGAATGAAATCAATCAACTTCTGAAACCTCACACCTTCACCAAGCATCAGGGCACACATAACACTCACTTAAACATTGAGGGTGGGGGGGGGTTGTTTTTCTTCAGGGATAATAATCAATCTTTTAAAACACTTCAGTGGGTCTTGTGTTACTGAGCCCTTTCATCCTGCTCCTAAGCACAGTGCTTTAGATGCTCTTCCAAAACCACTTCACTAGAAGATGCCACAGGGTTGGCAGCTCTGCTCACCAACACATTCCATACAGCTCATCTTCCAGTTCCCCCCACTGCTCTCCATTAATGCCATCCCAGCAAGCACTAACTAGCTGAGAACATGCTACATTAAACCAGAGCCCCTGTCAAACACCCTCCTACCTGCAAGTAACCATTAGAGGATGGCAAACAACAACAAGAAATGAAACTCTTCTTATCTTTAAGAGTCAAAAACTTCTTTACATCAGAGGACAGAGGCTTTTTGCTTAAGGACACCTGATGAATTTCACCCAGCTCCTCCCTGGGGAGCTGGTCAGGAGCTTTATTAAAGCATGGGGATTTCTAGCACCAAGAACATCCTACCACAAGGAATTTAGTGCTGTGAGAGGAACCACTTGCTCTTGTTTGTGTTGAATCTCCTGATAATTTGTGCATCTTTCATTCACCATCTGTTCCAAAACAAGAGCCATCACACTCTATTTACCTTCCCTCCAACCACTCACAGCTTCCTCCATCCAAGCTTCAGTTCAATCTTGTTTAAGCCCTAGTCTGGCCCCCTTTCCAGAGGTTATTCCACAGGCATTACTACTCTTCTTGCTTCCTCTACTCATTTTCTGGTTTGGTCTATCCTGCTTCCTTAGGCCAATTTGGTTTGGTTTTTACTACTGTTAAGCCCTGACAGAGTATTTTCACATAATGCTTTATTATTGCTGTATAATATCCCATCCTACTGACCCAAGTCCCAAAATGCAGGCTGGTGGAAACCAGCCCATGTACACCCACAAACCACCTACACTGCAATCAGACTCTGATTTGCTTCTAGATTAGAGAAATTAAAGGAAAATTTTAAAAGAGCACACACAAAACTGCCACTAGGACCTCACTCCTCCTGCAATGTATAATTAATATCTAACACTAAGCTATTTAAGAGTTTTAGAACCCCAGCAAGCCATTCCCTATGCAAAACAAACTCTAGTGCTGGAGTTTTTATGGACCATTTCTTTCCAGAATGCTGTCAAACCTCCAGATTTACACCTCTATTCACACAAATTCATTACATCCTAGAAATCTGACCGAGATCATGAAACACATTTACTCTCCGAGGAGGAAAAGTGGTTTAAGAGCCACATTTAAGTTTAACACCTGCAGTCAGAGCTTTCTTAGTGCATGGAAAAAACAAAGTTTTTTTACTGGAAGATGAAAAAATAAACCAGCTTCATTCAATTTTCACTTCACCTTAAATTTTAAAAGGTTCCATCCCTGGCAGAGCAAACCCATCCACATGTAACAGAATGTAACTTCTCTGAATTAACCAAAACACTAAGAAAGGAAATATTTAGTAATTATTTTGTCCACTTGTTACATCCTCAACTATCTTTGTACAAAATCAGAAGAGATTTCTCTCTCAGTGACAGAATACACAACATAAAACACCAACCTATCAGTGAGAAACTGTTATGCTCAAGCCACAGGGAAATAGATCAGACAGCAAACAGGAGAAAAGCTCACAGGAATGGAACAAAACAATGCTGAAATAAAATTATTGCAGATTCTTTAACAGTTTAACATAGAGTCTCCACAATAATAAGCCAACTAACTGTTAATTCCATGGTTTTAAAATAAATCCTCAGAGAAGATGCTCCCACAGCTCAACAGGAGGGTCTTGGATGCACAGAAGGTTTGATGTGAACATAAAGTAAGAATTGTTCAGTAGTAGGAAATGGATGCAAAGCTCACATTGCATTTAGATACAGAACTAGATTCTAACCTACCTGTCCTACCTAAAGGACCACAGTTGCTGTACCAATATTTTTCAGATAAATTGGGTTTTTTCTGTTTCTCTAGAGTAAGAAAGCAGAATTCTGAAAGCATTCAGGATCACCTAAGGCTGCAATTGCACACTTTGCCAGCAAGCCACACTACAGCCTGAGGAAAAACATTTAAGAGACAGTTCTATCACAGAAAATGTTTATCTGTCTTGCTTTTAATTCACATTGTCCTTTAGAAGTTCATTTTTCAGCACTAGAGAGTTTGGGTTTTCCAAATGACAGCTTACTAACCAGCAGCAGCATTTAATCCATGGGGTAACTATGGTTTTAAAAATGCTGGTTTTCCCCTAACTACACCAGAACTTAGCTACACCCCCAATACTCATTTCATGTACCCAGGAAGTAGATTCAGAACAGATCCCTCCTTGCACAGAAGTTAATTCCTATCCCACAAAACACTACAAACAGCCCCAAATGGAGCCATGCAGGAGCTGTTTTGTAATATCACAAGCAGCCCAGTAAAGAGCTTAACACCAGTACTGAGATTCACTCACCTCTAGAACAAGGATGAATAGATCTCTAACAGATCTGTTTAGAAAACATCATGATTCAGAGACACTCGTTTTTATTTAAGCAATTCATCCTGCCCCAAAAGTTTCACTGTAACATACATAACACACAGGAGCAGAGTATTCATTTTATCTTTGTGTATTAGCTTCTTACTTAGAAAATGAAGATTTATGGTTCCATTTCAACAGAATGTTGTGATACCATCAATGCAAAAAGTCCCTGCATTATCAAGCTAACAGACAGAAAAACTGCAGTAATCTTCACCACAACCCTGACAGCTCAGTCCACAGCTAGCCACCCATTCCTGCCTCTGTTCCCAACAGGGAGAGTCTACAATAAAACAAATCACACCCTAGAGCAGATAGCTAACTAGATGAAATGAATAATTCTTCCTGATTAATTTCTTTAAAGCACACATTTTCCCTTTCTGCAGCAGTTCAGGGGATGCACATGTTCCACACATCCACAAGGCACATTAAACTCTGTTTTGCCTTTTGCTCTTTTGTCTCAGATCAATAACAGCATCTATACCAATTACTTACTACATTATATGTTGAAAGTAAGTTATGTTGCTATTCTTCCTACAAACAGTAAACCAACATTTGACATAAATGGATCAGAGATCCAGAAGGAAGTTTTTCACTCTTAAAGCAATTTGTACAAAGGTTCTGAGAAAAAACTGAAGAACCAGCTCAATATACGAGCTGTGTGTACAATTTTTCACATTTTTTCCAATATTTCCAGTGAATGTTTTCTCTCCCAACCTACTGCAAGAAACCATCACAGCCTAATCAATGAGCCCTTAAAAGTCTCTGTTCCTACTTGAGCCATACACCTTCATTAGTGTCACTCTGCTTTCCCTAAGGTTTTTCATCACTTTTATATAACCAACTGGTGAGAAACAGGAGCCAAGTATTCCAAGAGTGAAGTGTGAAGAACAAACCCACTAAATACACACCAAATATTCTGAAAACTAGACATGACTCAGCTCCTCCAGAGTATTTGAAGCTTCTTAAGCTTCATACTACCAGATATTCCTTGACTATTCAAGGCATACTATGGGACTTGAGATGCCAAGAACCTGTGCTCTCCTTCCTCCCCCACCTTCCCGAGCCCCAAGGCTTCAGAAGTAGCAATCCAAGGTACTCAAACCACCCCAAACGACTCCACTTGCCCTCCAGCCAAACACTGGGGAGATGATGCAGCATTAGATGGAGGGGGCAGGGGAGGAGGATGTAACACGGAGAGGCAGCTCAGCCCTTACAAGCACAATGGGATCTAATGCTTTATCTTCCACAGGACACTTATCTCCCCTCAAAAACTTCCACAATCAAACCCTACTCTAGATTTTTCAGGGTGTACCAGCTCCACTTCTATGTTGGTAGCAGCCCTCCCTGTCCTCTCCCACAGCATCAGCACCCACCTCACACTGCATGACCACAATGTCAAGATGCATCAGCAAATCCCTCTGATATTCAGCAAGGCTACACCTGAACTGATGAAGGGCAAGTTATCAACCAGTTCTCAATTCCAAACAGAAAAAGAATTAACCTGCACCATTTAATGGTATCCCCTAGTCTTATTTATTCTGAATTTTGCTCTGAAAAGATGAGAGTTGCCAACTGCCTATTAAGTTTTGCCATTAAGCATTTGGCAAGAATGCAGTGAAATGTTAGTTTTTCATTATTTTTTAATGTATTGCAGGCATTAGAGCTACTGCTGCCTAGTCTTAGCTCACCCTAGGATCCAGAAATAAAACCAGAACTCTAACAAGAATGCTTTAACTCTAAGGACAGCCAGCAGCAGAAACATTTGTCGGGCTAATACACTTAATAAAACATTGCTCCTGGACATATAAGCAAAAAGTTAGGGGAGGAGGAGGAGTATTACAGATTTGAGAAGAAATAAAAGTTGCTAACATTATATTACAAAGTCACAAGAGCCTCCATCACCTGAGACCTATCAGCAAGACTTTGAGGCAGCTCTAATGTTTGAGAGAAAATAAACTTGCCAAATATGATGTATGATTCAGGACATCATCAATTTATTTCCTATACAAGAAATCCCAACATTTTTAGATGTACAGATTGTTTCCTACCATCCTATTTTCTTGAAGATGAGCACAGTCACTTCAACCATGAGTAGTTTAAGCTAGTTAAAAATAGTTTGCAAAACACTAGTAGAGAGCACACTAACATTTGAGAACTGCTTGTGGAAACCCCCCTGTATAGTTGACAACTTTGGGAAAATCATCTTCAACAAAAGTGAAAAATGCCATGGAATCTGAGTTGGTCCTTCAGGGGACTCCTCTTTAAAAGTGAAGAAAATACATTTCCTTTTTCTTCCACAAGTACATGAACGGGGGAAAAAAAGCAATACTGAGGTAGGTATATATTGCCCAGAAATAGAAAGACAGTAGTAGTATTAGCAAGATTATGATTACAGACTGGCCATCAAAGCTATTAAGAGGATAGCTGTGCTAAGAGCAATCAAACTATAATCCATTGACAAACCTGTCATTAGCAGAGCCTGGCACTGGCTCTAGCTGCTTGGAGTTGGGAAATGTGTTAAAAGCCCAAGATACTTTTATAACCATGCTGATCACTGCTCTAGTTCACAAGGCACTTTCCATTTCTAAGAGGAGGTATTTGAGAAGACAGATGCAATTTGCCCTGTGGATTTGAGAACTTCTGATCACAGAATCCTTATGGCTGGATAAAACCTCCAACATGATCAAGCCCAACTGTCTACCTCACATTCTCATGACCACTGAACCACGTCTACACCTATTTTGAGGTGTTTAGGGTTTGTTTTGAGAGGTTAGGGTCAACACAAGAAAGAACTTCTTCTCAGTGAGGGTGCCAGAGCTCTGGAAGGGGCTGCCCAGGGGGGTTGTGGAGTCTCCATCTCTGGAGACACTCAAGACCCGCCTGGATCTGTTCCTGGGCGACTTG
>JANHGL010015132.1:42454-59776 GCA_024611195.1 Ceyx melanurus | reverse complement strand
CCCGTGCCAATTCACAAGATAGTACAATCTTGCCAGTACACTGCTCCCCCACAAGCACTGGCATTGTTTGTTCTGGATTAATATTTGCCAGTACTCTTTTGAACAAGGATAGCTATATATAAATTATTTTAATAAATACTGACAATAAAGTTTTATCCCTTCAGTTAATTTATGAACAGTATTCTCCAAACATACAGGACTGAGATATGTACATAAGTAAATGCCACTTCAAAATCTGTTCTGCAACCTTAACAGTAATATTTTGTGTATTGAGTTTCCTTCTGTTAGTGAGAATTTCCAAACCACAGTTCAGTCCTGTAGTTCTTTCTGAAACAGTTTCTGTTTCCCAGAATTATTTTTTCAAGTGCAGAAACCAGAATGGGGCATTTAAGTTGTAGCCTTCTCTGTGCACCCATATTGTAGCTTCCCTGTTCCCTGCACATGTTCCTATTCACCCTACTTACTGATCCAAGGAACTGACTAAGTTTTGGGGAAGCTCATTTCTGATCGGTGATTTTTCTAGACCCTAAACTCCCTTTCAGAGGCACAACTTTAGCAAGAGTTTTTCTACCATTCTATATTACCAACAAGCTTAATTTCTAGGTCTTATTAACTTGCATTTGGCTGATACACCTATCTCAGAATGCCTTAATGGTTTGCAGATGTGGTTTATACTTGATATGATTTACTTTTCTCCAAACTAAGTCTGCCCAGCAAAAATCAGGTTAAGTGACAGCCTTAACACATCATTAAGCTGATAAAAATTCTTTACCATTTGCATATAGAATTCATCCAAGGTAGAATTAGAGATATTTCCTTCCAGTAAATGAAATAGAGTTTCGGCTCAATGATACCTGGATGAATGTAGATACTACACATTTTATTTTCTTTTGGAAATACATAAACAAATCTAAGCTTAAAATTTTTCTCCTTAGCTTTCTGTGAAAAGTGAACTTTCTTACAGACGACAGTCAAACTGTAGTACAGGAAAAAAAAGGCAGAAAAATAAATAATATACCAGAAATATTACATTACGTTCCATGGAATATACAAATCCTAAAAGGCAGAAAAATTTGGAATCAATTTGGAATCAGAGGTACAGGAAAATATACCTCAGTTTCCTTACAATGTCACAAAGTGTACTAGAAATCAAAGCTGCTTTGTTACTTCATCCCATCTCACAAATATGTGGAAACTGTTGTAACAAGCCAGAATAGCATTATTGCTTTTGGAACTTTTGTCAAAAGTAGCCTTGAGTTTTGGGTGCCCAGGCTGATAAAGGTGATATATTTCAACATAAAATACTGCACCATTCTTTTTGTGAGGTATATCTTATTTTGGAAAGACAGTAATAAAAAAAATCTTAGGCAAATAAATCTCTTTCCATACACTTGAGTATATATATTTTTTGTATTTTTTTCATATTTTGCATTTTTTTGTGTTTTGCATTTTTGAAACATCATTCTGATTACTTTGTATGGGGAAATCACATATCCGCTTTACTCATATACTTAAAAAACAGCAGAATCCATGTGTTTCTGTGTGTCATGTTGGAAAAAAAATATTTCTGTAAGAAATTCTGCTGGAATTTGGCATCAAGGATTTTCTGTGCATAGAATTAAGTTAAAGCACAAAATTATGAGGGCAGTTATTTTGCACACAGCATGAATGCATTGTTTGTTCCCAAATGAATGCTATGGGAGACATACTGCACAAAGCTATTACTTAAGAACTCACTTTGAAAAGTAAGAAGCTGAATAGCCTTATTTTCTGCTCATCTACTGAAAAGACCTAAATTCACAGAAAATTTGAGGTTCTTTGTTAGGCCTCAGAAGTTCAACAAACATCTCAAAACTTCAGTCTGACATAAGTAGTGAAACAACAGCTGTGTGGATCTGGTGGCCATGGACTCCTCTCTAGAGTGTTTAATCATATGATACTGTGAAAGCAATGAGAATTGCCTGAACTGCTACATAGTGTGTGAATCCTGTCTGGCATCTAGTCCTAACACAGACATCTTTCATGTGCACTACCTGTTTGGCTTTGCATACAGAGTCAAGTTCATCTTTCATTAAGTAGAGACTGTGCAACAGAAAGTTTGGAAAACCTAGCTCATGTTTTATCACAGGTGTTTACAATATACAGCTTGTTTTACCCCAGTGACAGTATCAGAAACAACAATAATAATGATAATATAGAGAGAGAGCTTGAACCAGAGCTGCATTTCATGCAGTCCTGTATCTGGCTGTATTTTGTTTAGGAAAATGAGAAATTCACTCCAGCATTCCACAGGTTCAGATTTCAGGTTTCAGCCAACACTTCTTTTGGTTGCACTTTAAGCACTAATTATAGCTCTGTGGGGAATATCTTGGAGCTGTTGTTCTAGTGAAGAGTAAAATAAAAAATGCACTGCATGGAAAGATGCAGTTGAAATGTTTCACTGATATATCCCAGTAATTACTGTGTTAGTGCATGGGTGCTTGTGGTTATTTGTTTATGAACACATTAAAATATTTTCATGCTTCAGTATTCTAAAGGTATTATATCCCGTGAGCTAATACAAGACATTTTCCCTTCTTTAATTTTTTGGTCTTTTCTCTTGAATAAAAAGAAATTTCAGAAGCAGCCAAGATTTTTATTAGCAACAACTTATCTTTTCAACAATGTAAGGTAATTGTTGGTTTTTGTGAGTACTGACATATCTATGTATTGTATATGTATTGTATGTCTCTTCCAGCTCTAGGAAGTATTTTCTCAACTACATATTTTTCCTAGGACTCAGTTTTTAAACATTTCCTCAGACATGCATCTTTATGTACACCTGTTAGGTATATTACTTATTTCTTCATAGACATCATAGGTGCACAATTTTAATGGATTGATGCACAAATAGATATTTTTCTGAGAGCATGGATGCCTCAACATAATTAATGCCATCAAATTTCTCCATTTGATGATGATTTTTTGCTTTTAATATCCAAGTTGGCTCTTTTAATTAAAAAAAAAAAGGAAGTATATATATCTGGCTGGATTCTGGTAGCACTTCAGAGTTGCTGGCTTGGATGCTCAGCTTGCCATTACCTCTTTTGAAGACATGCCTACCTTCAAGTGAGAGTGTTGTGCTGTCTACAAAAGAGTCTTTTCAGGGTGGTATGCCATACTGCTTTTCATTCTCAGACTAGAGGTTGAATGAACTGATAGAAACTCAGCAGGAGCTGGGACATTATTCCTCTCTAAAGCATAGTGCCTCCAGCAGCAGCCTTAACACACAGCAGCACCATCCAGCTCCCACAGAGTCCAGAAATCAGTGGAAGCTGGAAGCAAGAAGATGCCTCTCACAGGTGCATCTCTCAGAATGCTGTGTTCCTCGGTACCCAATCCTACACTGGCTGTAATGTGCTACACTCAAACTCATGCCTGCATAGTAGTTTTTTTGAATCACCAGGGTACTGACCTCTGTTCTGTGTGTTCAGTTATGAACATTTCCTCTTCAGGAATTAGTTTTTAATGAAGAGGTCATAACATGGGCTACTTTTTCCAGCTTGTACATCAGGATCAATTTCACTTCCCAGCAGTAGTGTTTGTTCTTGGAAGCATTAAGTAATTTTAGAACAGCATTGGGGACAATAAAGGAAATTAAATTTTAGACTCTAGGTGTGGATAGAGGGGCTCTTCTTCTTTCTCCATTTTATATTTTCAAGATATGTTTTCTGTTCATGAGTGTGGGATTTCCAGCATGTTGGAGCCAAATTACCTTTCCCTGGCTGCAACTACTGTTCCTCTATTTACTCCAGGTCAGTGTTTCTGTCCTCTGCCTTTCTTCCTCTTTCACATTTTCTGCCCTTGGTAAATGTAATCACTTTTATAGAGACTCACCCCATAGGTAGGGAGTGTTATTGGGGCATTCCATTGCTGAGCAGGAGAGCAGGAAAACATCAGGATTCACAGGTTAGTTTAAAGCTGCTTAATTTGTAAAGCAGTGAATTAATGTTCAGATTAAATTTGGTAAAATAGTGTGAATCATGCTCCACTGCCTCAATCTACACCTCATAGATGGAAACTGTTATTAAATGGAAGTGTGCTGGAAGAAACTTGAAAGTATGTGTGGCTGCTGATTGTCCTTAGATGAGTGTGTGAAGATGTCTGCTTTATAATGGTTCCTGCTAGTACCACTAAAGCATTCACTCTTAATGATGTGGTTCAAATGTATACACACACACACACGCACTTGGAGCAGGGGATGTTCTTTTTGTAGTGTTAGGAAATTCTGCAGATGTCATTATGAACATGTTCATACTGGCTCTTGTTCTTGGCAAACTAACCCTTCCGTGCTGTTGAGCTGGAAAAATTAAAAAATCTATCATATCTTACCCTGCTCACAACTTGCTGACCAAGAAAAAGGAGGTAATGGCAGAAAAAAAAATAAAAAAATAAAAAAAATGGGCATGTCCCAGGATTCTTGTGCATTCTTTTACAATTTCTGCCTTTGGAGCTTTTTGTCACTGACTTGAGTCTGTTTCATTCAAGGTCATCTGTTTATTGAGCACTCTGGCTTTTCTCAAAAAATGTGCTAGAAAATAGGACTGTGACTATGTCAAGAACAAGTCTTTGTTGTCAGTGAAAGATTGTAAGGGGGACTCCACAGCTATCATTGCAAATGGAACGATGGAAACAACACTGTTCCTGGAGGGAGAGGTAGTACATTTTTAACATCATGGAACAAACCATGAGTATACTTTACTGTGCACCCATTCTATTGCATCTTCTATAGTTTGCTAACTATTCTAGTTTTGCTCAAGTTATACCCATGTGGTTTGTAAACACACCTGTGCTTTTTAGTAATAAATGACACATGGCTTCTTTGGCAGCCGAAGACTTGACTTTTTATCTTGACACCCTTGGGCATCTGGCAGATGACAGATGATAGATTTAGACAAACAGTAAAAGCTACAGAGTGCCTTGCATCTGTGTTTATCTTAACTTTGTAACACAGTCCAAATGTTATTTAACTTCGTGTATTTAAAGGACACCAATTGGGAATGGCATTCACATACAGTAGGACAAATGATGCTGTTGCTCTAATTGCTTCTTTGATATAGTTACTAGCAAGTTTATAATTTCCTGAGCGTGACTGGGCCTACTGAATAAAAGCAGTGTGTTTGGAAACAAGAGAAAGAGGAAATCAAACGATAGCTTAACAATAGGAACTAAATGTAAACCATAACTTATTTAATAGACCCATCATATTAGTCAGGTTTAATTTAGTTTGGGGTTTGTTTACTTCTAACTTTTTTGAGGCTGCCATGTGCTTTGCCAAATAGCTTCTAGAAACAAGATCTTTAGCATGTTTTCTAGATTGAAGGTTAATGCTGTTATTTTCTTTGAAATCCTGAGATGTTAAATGTGCATTATTGAAACATTTCAGAGGAATGGGAGTTAATTCTTTGTATGTATTAGAAGATGCTCCTAACTTTTAGTCAGTGCACATGGTATTTATTTTTTTATTGCAATAACAGAAATGTTGATATTTAATATATGTTAAGGAGATGTTAGTTTTGAAGAAATATTCATTATTATTTGTTTACAAAAATGTTAGGATGGGAATGTAAATTTATTTAAATGTTATTTTTAAAACACTGTCATTACTGATGTCATTACCTATTAAAATATAAGTTGATGGGTTTTATTTTTAAATACTGCATTGCAGCATTTCAAACATCCATTGGCATGTTTTCATCAGGACTACATCTTGTCCCCAAAAATGTATTCACATACCTGTTTCTGCAGCTCATTTTTCATTATTAGTACAGCAGCAAAAGTAGGCACCTAAAGAAATATAGATGCATTCTCTGTAGAAAGAAGCTAATAATTCAAGTGTTACTCCTGGAAAATTTACATAAAATGCAGTCCTACAGTGCTGTGAAAAGATTTTCATTGCCTGAGTGGACATGTTACACTGCTGTTTGCAGACAGATCAGCTGATAAGGAAAGCAGAAAATGACAGATGGGCTATCATCAATGCGATATTTTCCTGTATGCTTATATTTTGGGGAGGGTTTTTTTACCAAACCTTTATTATTTTATTTTTTTTTTACCAAACCTTTATTTTAAAAAAAGGATGATAGACTTTTAGACAAACTATTAAAATAGTTAATCTATTTTTGTCCTCCCTGGATCTGTGGTTTGATTACCCTGAATTCTCGTTTCTTCTCTCTTCTTACCGGTGGGTTACTCCAGGTTTCACATGGTGTATTGATTTGGCCAATTGTAATTAATAATATCGAACTTTTAAGAAACAGAATCACAGAATGTTAGGGGTTGGAAGGGACCTAGAAGATCATCTAGTCCAACCCACCTGCCAGAGCAGTATCACCTAGACCAAGTCACAAAGTATCTTCCCTGACCGGGAATCAAACCTGGACTGTGGCAGTGAGAGCGCTGAACCCTAACCACTAGACCACACATGTGAAAAACGCAAGATTCTCCAGAGAGCATATACTTGTGAAAATTCATCAAAACAATCTTTTGATGGACTATTTTGACATGTAATGAACATAGAAATGTGTCTGTATCATATACTTTTTCCTTTATATTCTACCTGCCTGTGTATGTAGTAACGTTGGTGTATATGTGTATGTCGGAGAAGGAAGTTGTTTTATAAGAGTAATGTAGGACCAGTCTGGAATCTGTACCTAAGTCTGAAAAAGATGTCAGAATTGATGGACAAGCCAAAAGTTACCATTGAGGGGACCCAGATGAAAGCAACTAATAGAATACTGCTGGGAAGGATGAGATCATGGGATAAAAACAAAATAAACCCAGTAAAAAGCAGGAATACATAAAAAAATAGAGGGTATCTTTAGTGTAATCCTCTATCGCATTCAAAGCAAATATACAAAGGGCCCTAATTTCTGGTTCCCTGTCCTGGGATAATAAATAAGTGAATAGGCATGAAATAATCTTTCTATTTACCCTGCCTTTCATCTATCTCATCAATTATTTTCAGAATAAAATAAGGGGTAAGATGTAAAGATACTTAAAGAGAAATTACCAGATAGTGGAATGAGGGAGAAGTGGTTCATAAATGACTAAACACATCCCACTGCCTTTTGGAGGCTCTGAATCAGACCCTGCTGGTAGAGAAAAGCAAGCAGAACAAGAACCCCAAATGGGAATGAGATTTTGATTTGGCAGGAGTTTATACTGTGGGGGTAAGATCTGTAACACTTCATAAAGGCCTTCAAAACAACAAAAAATTTGCTTTTTAGCATATTTTTTATTACTGCAGTAGTTAAGATCAATTAAAGGAAGTGAAAGAAGTTTAAATAGTTACACTTCCCAGCTGGTCAAAGTGGTACTGTCTGGAGAATGTAGATTTCATAATACATTGACTTGGCACCATGCCTTTTTTTTTTTTTTTTTTAATACTGGAAATGATTTTTTAATGAAAAGTTGCATTTTGGAGACATAACCTTATGTAAACACTAGCCAGGAGATTTTGATATTTAACTGTTTTGCAGAGAGAAGAGTCTCTCCAGGTACTATACTTTTATTAAACTCTCAAAATGAAATTCATCAACATTTGAGAAATGAAGGCTGGATTGTAAACTAGAGGGTTTTTTGCCTTACCTTGATGTAGGTTCAGCTATGCTTAGTACAAAAAAGCCCTCTTGAAACTTCTCTGAACATCTGGATTAAATGAATCTTTGAATTGCTACTTGTTTACAGTTGATCTAGCAGATGTCCAACAGCTGTCTTTATGGATTTTGTGGTAGACAGTTGCACTCTCTTTAGAAAACAAACAAACAAACAAACACACTACAAACACACTACCCCCATGGGCAAGCAATTACTTGATACACAGTGAAGCCATATAGCATTAATTTTTTATACACAGGAGTGGGCCTACCCAAAACCCATGTAGATACTACATGATGAATTGCAAGAAAGTAAGGTATAAGTTAGACTGTTAGCCTAATTGTAACATAGATAGATGACTCATTATCTAAGAGAACGTCATGTAGCAAAACGACACAATTTAGCTTAATCAAAGTTATGTTTAGTCGTGAACCTTTCTATGTGAATGGTAAAGTGCTCCCAGATAGTAAATGCCGATAATTAATGCTGATTATACAGTTGCATGAATCCGAATTTCTTTCCCTGGGATAAAATATGTAAATTTAAATAAGGAAAAGCCCAATTCCCAATGTATCATTAATTCTCAATCCCGATGTACCAACAATAGAGGTTACTGATCAGCTTCACTTTGCAATGGCTATTTAAGAGTGCTAGTATCACCAGAAGTATTTTGCTTCAACATTATGTGTTGAAATTACTTCAGTGTATTAAGAAGGTGTCAAGGTGAAGTTACCTATTTTAAGTCCTCTTTTAAAATTACTAATATGTCTAACTAACGTACCCAACAAGTCATGTGTTTAAAACATGCTTTAATGCTTCATTAGAATAGATTTACCAAAATCCTTAAATTTTATTTATGTATTGCATTGTGCATTTAGTATTCATAATAGACTAGATGGGTTCGACCAGATGACCTTAGGTCCCTTCCCACCTTAGTTGTTCATTGATACTGCAATTTATAATGTCTGTGAAACAATGATGCTCTGGTTCACTGTATGTACTGGTACCCAAACAATGCGTAGTGCTACCAGGCAATCCAAGGAGAAACACCTAAAAGCACACTAATAAAATAAAAAGCATCATGCATTGCTAAGAGTTTTAGCTTCAATTATGGTATTTCTTTTATTTTTTCTGTCTCATCATGATGTTTTCATACTTATTAGTGTCTTCAACACCTCCTTATTGGTATGGCTGAATAGATGCAGAACAACAGAGACTGTATAAAAGTTGTTTCTAAAGCTGTGTGTATAACAGTAATTTTATGAATTTTTCTGATTTCTGACTCTGAACTCTGCTAAATCCTGCTTTCCTTTCAGATAACTCAGTAAGCTAGTTTCTTTTATTACCTTTGTCTCATAAGAAGCCTTTGTGGGGAGGAAGAACTGTTTGTTAAGCAGTCGAGGGAGAACATAATTATTAATCAATTATTTTGTGTTATTTCCAAACAGGGACGAAGAGGCTTAGGTTCAGTGTTTGTTTGGGCATCTGGAAATGGTGGAAGAAGTCGAGACCACTGCTCCTGTGATGGCTACACCAACAGCATCTACACCATCTCCATAAGTAGCACAGCTGAAAGTGGGAAGAAGCCATGGTATCTGGAAGAATGTGCATCCACACTAGCTACAACATACAGCAGTGGGGAATCCTATGACAGAAAAATAGTATGTTTTTCTAATTGTTTTGTTTTTAATATATATGGGTTTGTGTTTTACATAGTGACTTTGTGGGGAGGGAGAGAAAGATAGCTTGTTTGTATTAATTAATGAACTGCTTTAGAAAAAAATAATGTATAGGGAAGTTCATACAGCGCCAGTATATCCCTTGGCTGCAGTCATCATACTTCTCTATGAACCCAGCATGGCTGTCTCTATCTGTTGCAACCTAATGTATTGCAGGTATACCAAAGTCATAGCAGTTTTTTTCACTCGCCTACTTTCTGCGAGGTCTGAGTGATGCTCTCAAAAGTCCTGTTGCCACTGTCAACAAAAAAGATTTATTTCATAACCAATTACATTATTTGTAGCCCATCAGTAGGTCTGAGAACATATGCTTCGTTTTTATCAGCCATTTTTCATATTTTACACGAGACATTAGCAGTTTTCCTATGTACCTCTCTTATTTTATTTTGATCCATTATAATTTCTTTTTTAACATTCAGTGATGGTCAGTATATTACTGCCTTTTCCATCAAGCAGATATATTGCAGGCAAGACTAAGCTAAGTGCTCATCTTTCCTGTACTATTCCTCATCTCATTCCTACACAGGCAGCATCCATTTTCCACTATGCTCCCATTTTGGCTGGAAACCAATAAATAGTTTTAATTCTGTTTGATAATCTACTGAAAACATTATTATGTGTACTATATCTACTATATCTACTTTTTCAAACTGAGTGCATACAGTGTACTTTCCAATATTCAATACACTATTCTATTTAACCTCTTAAACCTTTATGCTAGGATTAATCAGGTTCACCAATGTTGCCCTCCTCCCTGCTGATTTTATCTACTGTATAACTTGTAGATCTTGATTTCTTTCTAATCAGAAAAGTTAAGGACTTTGGTGTGTTGGTTTGGGTTTTTTTTTTTCTCAAATACTTTCTTAAACACCCATCTAAAATTACCTTCTTTCTGGTCCTTAGCAGATACCTCTCTTGATGTCAGTGAGGAGTTAAAAATTCAGCTATTTTCTTTTTAATCCTGTCTGCCTTGTCTTTCAGGATTCTGGGATGCTGGCCATCCCTTCTTGGATTCTTCCTATGATGATCTAATTTTTAGTTTTAACTTGTTCTTTGGTACTTCTTTGTTCTTGTAATTTTTCTGTTCTTAACTTGCTTCTCTCCACTGAAACCTTATCTCTCTTTCTGGCTTATTTCTTGTTCTCCCTGATAAATAATAATAAAGAAAATAAATTAGTCTGTCTCCTAGCAGTCCTCACTTCTATGATTAAATTTCTTCTATTGTCCTTTAAAAGACCTTCACTAATTTCTTTATATTTGATGCTAATACAGTGTAAGGTGTGCAGGGGTAATCATGGGTCCCCAGCCTGACCTCTTGCTTACTGAAGTCTGTGGGACTTCCCTGAATCCTTCAAATCCAGCAGTAGCTGTCAGCTCAATGATAATTTCAATAGATACCATCAATCTTGCTTTCAAAGTATCCGATGAGAGAAAATCCACTTAAATTTACAGGAAGTATTTTTAATTACCCATTGACATTAACAATTTTATTGTTTGCAATCTGAGCTTCTCTAGTTTCAATTTCTAGGCATTTGGTTGTGTCACAAATTTTATTGCTAGTATGAAGAACACTGAAGTTGCCTAACATCTTTCTGTCTACCCATGTAGCCTGATCAGTTAATGCCTTTTGATAAATGAAGGTAAGGTTCTTGCATTATTCTGCATAAGGCATGTTTTCTGATAAACCCTCTCGCATTTTAGGGGTTTTGAGTACCCACACTGGACATGTGACTTGGTTAGTAGCAGTATGAGTGCCAAATGCACAGGAAAATGTCTATCTGTTAGTGATAGTAACAGTGAGCTCAGTTCCCCTCTCTTTATACACAAAACCTGACTGAGACTTGTTACTTTGCTGTCTTGTATGTGCTCATCATTGTGTGACACCCAACCTGCTTTCAGAACTGCTGCTTCTCTTTTCAGAGTTAGTGGTCCAAGGGCAGATAGGAGGGTTGTTACTGTCTCTTTTACCACTGGAAGCAGTGATCCAGACCAACCCTCACCCTTAGTTTCTTCAAAGTTTCTCCAAGTGCAGTATTCATCAGAAGGTGCTGGTATTTTTTCCAGATTTTTAATGAAAGCTTTAAATCATACTGAAGCCAAGAACCAACTTATAGAAGGCCTGATTACATAGAGCCTGATTAGAAGGCTCATTTCTTTTATGTGCCTTAGACATATATATAATTTTTCTGCTTCTGAGTATATATCTGATTTCTTATATATGCTCACATTTTGAGATCTCATCGTTATCTCATTTTACATCTATGTATTATGTATTGTGTACATTTTTTTATCTTTTAAATTTAGATTTTGTTTGTTTAGGTTTTTTTAATGTGAAGTAACACATTATATGTCTTGTAGAGTCCTGACTATACTACTTTCAACCAAAGCAGTGGCCAGAAAAACATGCTGTGGTACTTTGGCAAGCCCTCTTTTCCATTATCTTGTCCACCACTGAATATGATACTAGTTAATTAATGTATTAATAATTTATTTAAATCCTGTATAAACACTTGGCAAATAGATGAAATAATTAGCATAATACTGGTTACCCTTTCAATATATTGATACTATGTGCATTTTCTTTCAATCTTCTGGAATTTCTCCAGTGTTCAAAGACTTGCTAAAATCAGCAGTACAATCTAATTCATTTTCTTTCCAGCTCTTAAAAAGGTATTTGGTGTTTCCAAACTTTTATGATTTAGACTTGCTATTTAAAATAGCTATAAATAGGAAGATGATCTTTGTATGCTCTGAAAACTTCACTTAGAATTTTTCCCAAAATAGAACATTTAGTGAAATAGCCATTTACTATATATTGCTGTTAACAGTTATTATTTCTGGGCATTTAAGGCATTACTGGTGGGAGTTCTTTTCCTTCTGATGTATTTAAAAATAAAACATCCTTAGATTTTATTCTGTCCTTGTATGCTTAGCCATTTGACCTTCGTCTTTCCTTATCACCTCCATGCACATTCTGTCTTTCAGTTTGTATTCATTGGTATCCACATCATCATGTATTCATTTTTATTTATTTAATTATTTCTTGACCTGACATGTTTTGTTCACCAGTACATCATTCCTCATTTTTTATAATCCAGTAAAATATCTAAATGTTTCTCAGTCTTATTTGTAGTTTTATACTTAATTGATTTAATCTTTCTGTATTAATCTGATTTTTTTAATAGCTGCAGTTTTCTTGATGATTGGATTCATCTTCCATTCTTTTCAATTACCATGGACTTTCTGCTGTCACAGAGTTACTATTTCAGTTAAGAGACCGTTGCTTGCTTCTGATTTGTAACTCCTTGTGACATAGACTAGCATCAAAAACACCTTTATTGTTAAAGACTTACTTAAGAAACATGAGTACAGTTGTTTTTTTGTTTTACCCATCACTTCTAGAAGTTATGCACTGTGCTAATGCAGGCTTCTATTTTATTGTAAGAATTTTGAAATTTAAAGTTTACATTATTGAAAATATTTAAGGATACATCTCTTTAAAACTGTCCTTAATGTGCTGTCTCCATTGGACATCTCATATAGGCTGAGATACATAAAAATAGCTTCTAATTGAAATCCATAAATTGTATCATCACTGATGGCTTTAACTAATCAGATCCTCCATTCTTTTGCTAATTTTGGATTATTATAGTCCATAATTTTGTACAGTGAATGGTAATAAGCATTCTTAGGAGATGAACAAATAAACACAAATCTCTATCCTTTCTTTACTAGAAATTGACCTTTGACTTGTCTTGTGCAAGGCAACTTTGATGTTGCATGTTCCATGAGATTGACTGATCTCAAATGCTGGAATATCAGACCATAAATACTCTTTTCAATACTTGTGAAACACAGAACCTATCTAAGGGTCTTTTACTACTGGGACTGGCATTTGAAGCCGGGCAAGCCTGTTCCCCCTCCAGACACCTTCAGTGTTTAGTAGATGCAGTCACTAGCTTTCTGGTTTTGTATTCTGTAAACCATTTACCCTCATAAGGGTTAACAACTGCATGCATCTCATATGCTACAGCCCTGAGAGAAATTGCATGAAATTTTGAATCCAGCATTTGAAACTGAGTATTAATCAGTCCTTTCTACAAGCACACACATGGAGACAGGGACATTGCTCTCAACTGTGTAACTGCCTTGCTCATAACCTTATTTTGAGACCAGTAAGTGTAGTGTATCTCTCTTCTCCACTTGTATCCTAAAATAAAGTCCTCCTAAATATCTATCAAGAAGTCTTGTTTGAACTAAAGGGAGAACTAAAAATTTCAATGGCAGTTTTTCAACTGCCATAAAATGCTGAAAATAATTTAGAATAAAGATGTGTTTTAGTTTTCATTGTTTTACCACACACCCCTTCCACTGCATCATATCTCATCTTTTTCTTTAAACTTCTGCTCCTTTTGAGCCAGACATTGTCTTCATATCTTCTCACAAAAAGCTTAGAGCTTGCAGTAAGTGTAAAGGGAAAAATAACAATAAAAGAGTAAGTTATTTTTACATTTAAGTTAGCCGAGTTCTATTATGCATATAAATTTATATGCAGTGTCCAAATTAACTACGAAGGGTTCAACTTCATGCCGTAACATGAACAGACTAACAATATTCGATGAAGGCATATTGTGATTTGTTCTGTTGGAGTGAGGCTCCTGTATTCAAAATAGGAAACCAAAATACTGCTGCAGTAAATCAGGAAGAACAGATGTAGCATGGGATTTACAATCAAAATCAAATGAACTGGTTTGTTGTTTGTTTTTTTTTTATTATTATTTTTTTTGTCATGTAACAGAAAAAATTCCAATAACATGTGAGATTCCGCAGTGTTGTAGTAAAGAAATACCTCTCCACAGCTAAGGGATAGTGAATAGTTACAACTTTATATTGTCATGTTTCACATCACCTTCACATTTCTCCTTGCAGTTCATAAAGTTTGTTTTGGTTTGTTTTGGTTTTATTTTCTATTTTCCTATCCCAGTGTGTGCAGAATGTATTATAAGGTAGATGAGCAGAAGTAACTGTTAGGCACCTACTGTTTGGACTAAAAAGTCTTATAAAAATGTTTTGGTTTCAATACAGAGTAATAGAAGCAACCACACTTTTATAAATGCATAAAAGACTTCTTTTTTCCTGTTTTCATTAATATACATTTTTATAATTATTTGTTTAAAATATGGAATGTAACATAATTTTACAAGGTTTTCTATGATTGTACAATCATAGAACTGTAGAAGAATTAAGGTTGGAAAAAATCTCTAAGATCAGCAAGTCCAACCATCAACCCAACATTATCATTATCACTAAAGGATGTCATTAAGTACCACATCTACACATTTTTTTAACACCTCCAAGAATGGTGATTCCACCACCCCCCTGGGCAGTCTGATAGCTTAAGAACGTAATTTCATCTACACAACTCTAGTTTTCATATGGAGCATTTTTATTGACTTTGAACTGAAGAAAATGGAAGCAAATTCTGGCCTGAAATAATTTGAGCTAACAGTTAAACACATACTGCTGTTAGGATTTTGCATGAGTTCCTTGTTGCTAAGGGAAGTTACTCCAGGTGTGCTTGACTTTATACATTTTATTGCAGTAATTGTTAGCCGATTATGGACTATTTTCCAACCTTTTAACATATTAACACACCTAAAGTGTACAACCTATTCACAGATTCAGCCAGATGTATGCCTTTTACATAGACTTTTGAAAAAAAGAACTAGAATTACTTTTCGTATTTTCAAGAGGAGCATAGGTGTAGGCGTAGAATCTTACACAGATTGTCTCTCATAGCAGAGTGAGCAGAAGAATATTGACAGTTGTCAAAGCTGGTTTTGTTGGTTTTTTTTTCTATTATTCTTTTCTCCTCTATTACATACTGTAGGAAAATTCTGGAAGATAGCTTACCCACTCCAGACCATGCAGCTTGGATAGGTCAAACACCACCTAACACAGTTGTCTATATGGGCCATCCATTTATCAAACATGCATCACATTTCCTTTTAATTACTTTTTCACACTGTTTCTTAAAGCTCTAAGGAATGTACATATGGAAGTTCCTCACAGATGTTACATGACTTACCTTCTGAAAAATATTCTCTCAATAACTGTTCCATGTATTTATTTGTTTTCTAAAAAATACCAATTCATCTGCTGGCTTATGGCTTGCTGGCTATATTCTGCTGTAAGCAGAACTTAAAATCAGCAGAACCCCCACATTCTTAAATGTTGCTAAAAAGAAAATCCAGCTCTTGTTCAGAAACTCTTTCAGGGTATGAAGATGCAACATGGCATCATGTGGACCCAGATACACAAAGCACATGAGAAGGAAGAATAGATTTTTTTTTTAAACACTCATCACTTCTTGGGATACAGACTCATAGAAATAAACATATCTTGAAGAGCTATAGCAGAAGGTAAAAAAGGGTAGATATGACACTTCTCTGAGAATGTAAAGTTCTGAAAACCTGCCTCAGATCTTGGAGGTAATTAACACCTAAACATCTCTGGTCCATCAATAACTTTCCTTTGAAATAGTTCCAGTTAAGCAGATTTCCCTACATGTTTTCTGCTGAAATATTTGCTGAGCGAGAGAAGTGTGTGTAGTTCAAACTGTTTACACAACATCTACTTAGAACATGAAAGACAATGCCATCAAATAAAGAAGTGTCTTGGGTTATTGTGCTTGATACATGTAGCTACAAGGACAATAAATACTCTTTAGAAGTATGATATTCCAAAGGATGAGAAACATGGATAACACAATGCAGTGTGCTTTTCACTATACTGAGAAAAGCTGTTTCTTAAGGAAAATCTGCTATGAGGCACTTCTCCCTGCCTGAGCTCCTGTAGGCTTTTCTATCCTTTGATGCTCTGAGGAAAGTGACAGCTGGACAACTTTTTTGCAGGGAACAAGGTACCAGGCTATGAAAGAGACAAGTGTGTATTTGTGCCTTTTTTTGCCCTCTCTTTTTTCTGGCCTTTCTTCCACTTCTCACTACAGTATTGACCAGTGATTTTCCAGATGGGATACCTGAATCATTTATGTCTCTATTTGGGTGTATCTCGTCCTGTAGCCCTTGCACATACTAACCCACCTGCAAAGTCACTGCTTGCATTTGCACTATGGGCAATATAGTGTTATGGCTCTTGTTCTAGAGGCAATGTGGGCCTGCTTCTGAATGAAGTGTGTGCCCTGGCGACTGACGATAGAGAGAAGGCTGAGTTACTGAATGCCACCTTTGCCTCGGTCTTTACTTCTAAGGTCAGCTACCAGGAGTCCCAGGCCTCCAAGACCACAGAGGAATTCTGGAGGGAGAAAGTTTTTACCTCAGTTGAAGAGGCTTGGGTTAGAGCCCTGATGGGATACATCCACAAGTGCTGAGAGAGATGGCAGAGGTCATTGCCAGGCCACTCTCCATAATCTTTGAGAGGTCCAGAAGAACAGGAGAGGTGTCTGAGGACTGCAGAAAGGCCAATGTCACCCAATTTTCAATAAGGGCAAAAAGGAGGACCCTGGCAACTATAGGCCAGTCAGGTCACCTCCATCCCTGGAAAGGTGATGGAACAGTTTGTCCTTGCCACCATCAATAAGTGTGTGGAGGAAAGAAGCCTTATCACAAGTAGTCAACATGGTTTCCATAAGGGGAGGTCATGCTTGTCTAATCTGATAGCCTTTTATGAGGATATAATTAGATGGTTAGATGAGGGAAGTGCACTGGATGTGGTATTTCATGACTTCAACAAGGCTTTTGATACTGTCTCCCATGGGATCCTCACAGCCAATCTTAAGAAGTGTGGATTGAATGATTGTGGTGAGGTGGATTGGAAACTGGCTGAAGAACAGAGCCCAGGGAGTTGTAGTCAGTGGAGCAGAGTCTGGCTGGAGGCCTGTGACTAGTGGAGTCCCCCAAGGGACAGTGCTGGGTCCAGTATTATT
>JANHGL010015132.1:23440-42354 GCA_024611195.1 Ceyx melanurus | reverse complement strand
TTGCACTGGCACTGGAAGCCAAGTAAGATCTGAGTTATATTCTGAAAAATAAATAAATAAATAAATAAATAAATAAACATATGGAAAGATCTTTCTCACTCATCCAGCTCCTTTATCTAGAGATCTCAAAGTGCTTTGGAAACTGTTGTAGTGTTTCACAGTACCTTTCCAAGGAAATGATCTGCATGCTTATTTCACATGCAGGAAAGCCGACACCATGGAATTGAAGACAAAAGTATTCAGTATTGGTATAACTTGAAATGGTTCTGAGTACATGTAGTTTCCACTAAATGATATATGGCATCCTCACAGTGTCTTACAGTACCCTCCTAGTGCTGCTCAGATATGCTGTACTCTACAGGCTGATGGAGGTTGTGTTCATCAGGTTCCCTGTAGCAGTGTCCATTCTTGAATGTTGAAGAAAGTTTTGGAATGGTGTTAGCCTATCATAAACAGAATAAATATAGTATGACAAATTAAAATTCCCAATTTCTGCATGCTGACACAAGTCTGTTTTTTCTAATGGATTAAGTTGCACAGCTGTAAAAACCATGGATAGTTAAGCTCCATAGTCCTTGTAACTTTAGCTCAGAAAAGCTTCAATCTTACATTTTCTCAACTGAAGGATTTTGTTCTTTGTGTCTAATATATATCTTTAATGTGCTTCATGGAGCAGCAGAAATACTGGATGTTTATCAGGTAAATGTGTATTTCAAAACCTTTTGCATTACTATGCACTGTGTTGGATATTTGCAGATCTAAAGTGGAATGCTCCACGCCAAATTCTGCTTGAAATCAAATGCTTCTAAACCCTAGGAGATTTAGTCTATTAAATTCTGAAGTAACCCAGTTTCCTCTCAGGTTTCCTCTTTCCTATGAAGGTAGTAGATAATCTCACTACAATAGTAATTTCAAATTGTCTGTAATTCACAGCAGCAAAATCTTTAATGTTTATCTTTTGAAGAAACCATCATCCAGTATTCAACATAGAATACTATTTTGCTGTTGAATTATAGTCATGAGAGTAAGAGTTAGTACTCAAAAAGCTGAAATAAAAGAATCTTTTTAATCTCTTCTTGATCTCAGTTTTAAAGTCTTTAATTCTAAATAATGTGCATGTGCAGATAAACTTTCATTTGTGTATATTTAATTCTGCTTGAAGTTTTTCTAATTACTTCTTAATGAACAGAGGTTCCTTGTAATTTATTGTTTGTAGTTTTATATTGTGTGTGCATTTTCTAACAAATGATTGTTTTAACTGAAATTTTCAAAGAGTTATAGCACACAATACCTACAACCAAGCTATTGCTGAATCCACATCTGTGAATCTGTGATCTTAAAACACATTGAGAAGCTTACTCTTTGCACAGCCTTTTCTTTTTGACTTTTGGTGACCATACCAATGGGAAATCCATGTTAGTGCCTATGGATTAGCATTTTTTAATTTACAAATTAATAGTTGATGTGGTAGGAGCAAAGGCAAGACTGCATTAAAGTTTAACATGTAATGATTAAGCAAAATGTGCCAGAACTAAATGTCCTCATCACTTTTTTATATTATAGTACTCTATTGCATGGTGTTAAGATGAGATTCAGGGTGCAGATGTATTGATTTTGCCTCCTTTCAGATTCTATTCAGCTTCAGTATATGAGAGGTTCTCACGTATTTCCAAATCTTAGCCTATGTAAATTCTGTCCTGTGTGTACCTAAAACCAATTTTCTTAACACAGGCATGAAGAAAAAAAAAAAAAAAAAAAGAAGAAGGAAACTAGGGAGATAAATAATTCCACATTCCCATTATGGAAAATATGTGATTACATAACTGCTGGGTTTTCCCATATAATAATTTAATCCTACAGTTGGAGAAACCTTTGGAAGTTACAGATTATGAAGTTTTTAAAAACCTTGTTGGAAAGGAGTTTTGCAAGGTTAATTATGCTCTTGGTACAGCAAGCTTCACTTAGTCCTGAACACTTCTTGAATATGCAATTAATAATGTGTAGTTTCATTCCACTTTGTGCTGGAAAACACAAGAAAATATAGCATGGGATGGTTTTGAGCCTATGACATCAGTTTTACCCAGATTCTGTTACTGGTAAATATCTGGAGGTAAGCAGTCTGGCCTAGATATGAATTTTAATAACCAAGAGGTTGCCACTTACTGCCTACTCATTTGAACCTTCAATTTAGTTGATTTTTCCAATTGCAATGTCCTTCTGAAATGCTGGCAACAACTTGCTTTCAGATGATGGTTTGCTTACTACCCCAGTTTCAAATAATGTGAACACATCTTTTTTGGTGCAGTACTTGAGTATCAAGTGGCATGTTTTCCTTTAGGAACCAAAGTGTAAATAAGTTTCACACTACTTGTTTGGAATCTTCTAGGACATCATGCAGAAATAGACAAATACAACAACTGTTACACAAAGGCATCTCTTAATCTTCAAATTCTGTAATTTTCTTGTGATATTCAGGTAGCTAATTGGTTTATCTGATGCTTCCCAGTGTATTTAGTATCCTGTTCAGGCTCTATGAGCAAACGTTTGCTTGCATATTGCACTTCTTAGTCATTACATAATGTTGAATTTTGCTCATTGTAAACCAGCAATTATGGATATAAAATAAAATGGATGTAGTTAGCAGAGGCAGCAATGTTCTTACTAAAAATAAACTATTTGCATTGCATAGTACCATCTGCTGTTGGTATCAGAAATACACTTTATTGATAAAAGGTTTGAATTTGGGACTTTGGTGAATCAGTTGGGAGAGACAGTATGCCCACATCTGTTCTGTTGTGCATTGTATCATGTTCCTTTGGAGAAGACAAATTTTTAAAAATCTTTGCCAATGGAAGAGTACATTACACATCCCCAGGCGAATATCTGTAAGCCAGTGCACCCTTTCCAACCCATGGTATATTGACTGCAGTTACATTAGTAAGAGGTAACACCTGAAATGGCAGTATTATTCTGCTATATTTCTGCTGTGTGGTGTACTTAATCATATAGCTTTGGAGAGAGTCTGTTTTCTTCCATGATTCCCTTCATGTGAAAGATAAACTTATTTTGTCTTCGATTACATGAAGCCAAGGCTAGAACAAGGTGGTGCCGGGAAAAAATAATTTCAGTGAACTCTGAGACAATGCACCTCATTCTTCTAAAAGGCATTACAACCAAGTGTAATCGCTGAGTTGAAAATAGATTTTACATTGCATTGAGTCAGGAGCTTCAGAGGAAGATACTTCGGATTTCTGAAAACTGGTCAGATATATGCAGTACTTCCCATATTGATTTATTTTCTTACAGAAAGGAGAAAGGCAGTGTACTGTCTGGCAAGGCTCAGTTTTGGATACAGAGAACATATTTCTGTGTCATCAAAGTTATGACGGTTTTGTCTGTTCATAAACACAGTCAGAGGCTAAAGGTAATGAGGCAGTAGAGTCATACTGCGGAAGTGCTGTCAGGTGACATCTGTATGTAGGCTTTCAGTGTAAGATGAGAGGTTATCATTCAAGTCAGCTTTAGCTAATTATAAAGGAGAATGCTAGAGTGTGTGAGTTAGAAATCTTGTGAATCTTCTCATTTTTGGAGTAGTTTTTAAATAATGGTCTTAATGATGTACTCAAAAAAACATATAAATAAATGCTTAATTTAGAACCTATGTTACTATTCAGCTTTAACCACCTGTGCCACTTATGCAATTTCAATTATATTGAGGTTCACTTGGAAGTACTTCCCTGAATTCAGATTGCTGAGTATTTCCCATTTTAAAGTCCTGTTTTCAGTTACATCTAACTTTGCCAAAGAATAATCATTTGGTCTGAAATTTTCCATGTACTTGCTTTAAAAAGCTTTTAAGAAAATTCCATCCAGACATTTCTTAAACTGAGTCTAGGTTAAAAAACAAATAAATGTTTGTGATAATTTTAAACTTTTTCACTGCATTTTGCTGTGTCTGCACTTTGGAGCACAGCTAGAAATAGCACAAGTAGATAGCTGTTGTTCTGGTGCCAGGGCAAAGTCTTTTATAAGCTTTTCAAAAATCTCAGTTGGCATTCACTCAGATGAGAGTTTTAAGAGTTTGGCAGCTCTTTCCCCTGTACTTTCTTGGTCCTTGAAGTGTTCCACAGCTTTAGCTTTTAAAGCCTCCTTAGGGTTGTCTCTGAAGTTGGTTTTAGGGACATTGCTGGCTGTTTCCCTTGAGAGCAGGCAGTCCATCTGCTCTTTTCTCTGTCTGTGCTCATGCAGCAAGAGGAAAATGAGAAAGGTGGAAGAGGAGCAGGTTCACTGAATTGAAGTCTCCTTGTAGCATTTCTTTCAAAATTCCTTGCCACCATAGAGACATAGTTCAACTATAATAAAACTGATCAGTATTGTTAGGCTTGACAGATAGGCCAAAGCAATAGCCTGTGTACCATGCTAATTGTAAGTCCCTCCATTATGCTAAGATAATTGTGAGGCTTCCCTACACACGGTCACAGCTGGTTCTAAAAGTGGCAGCTCACCTAAGGGTTTTGTTACTGCTGCTTCCACACTGTTGTCCCTCAGCAGGCTGTGTATGCTACCTTTAGGGCAGTGTCATTTCATTCGTCCTATGGGAAAGACAGAGAAAGGGATTGTGATTCAGGTATTTCTCTCTCAAGAGGTTTCTCCTCAGAAAGCCATTATCATCAACCTGAAGTTAGGCCATTAATTGTTTTCTTTTTGGCACTTTCTCTGGGAAAAACATGATACTCTGTAGACTCTGGAATCTGCCACCACTGTGTGAACTGCCGATTTTACAAATGTACACCAGAACACCATTGCTGGTGGATGTATGGATGTTTATCCTGATGTTAATCTAAAGGAATATATCTGTCACATATCACAACTTGTCTGTAGTCTATCCTAAAAAAATATATGCAAATAATCCATACAGGGTCGTTGTAGCCAATGCAAAAGCCTTCAAACGCTGGGTAAAGAGACTACAATGCATTGAAGAAACTATGGAGGTGTTGCACAAATATAAAGGGAATAACTTAAAGTAGACCTGGACATGAACTAATAAGGATGATGTACAGGGAAATTCTATTACCTTGAAAAGATGTTTAAAGTAAATAAATAAATAAATAAATAAATAAGGAAAAAAAGGGAAGTTATTTTATTGTAGCATTTGTGAGCCGAAGATATTTATGACGTGAGTGATGTACTGAAGTTGCATAGTAACTGTTGAAATGAACAGATACAGTGTGTCCTACCACAGTTAAACTTGGCAAATATTAGGACACTTCAGCTAATATTCCCGATCATGGGACTATATGTTGGGTCATGAGGACAGATAGTAGTTCTGTAAATCTAATGGGATAATTTTGCTGATTTGTAAGTGATGAGAATGTGTGAACAAATCAGGCAACTTTTTCTTATGTTTTGTTTATAAATTTATCATAAAGCCCTTAAGGGTGGCGTTATGCAGAAATCAGTGATGAAAATTATCTCCTACTAATCTACAAGGTATCTAGGTCACAGGGACTCCTTATTATAGCATTAATTATCCATGTCTATTCAATCCAAGATTCCAAAGAAACCATCCTTCACCAAATAATGTTATTTCATACTTCCAGACTGAACGATGATCCTCTTCTTAATCCAGCCCATAATGCTGTGTCTTTCCTCAATTCTTTGAAGAATTGTTTATTGTATTCTTATAGGAATTCTCTTCAGACTGTTATTTGGGCAATAAATGTTTGTTCACATATTAATATAAATGACAGATTATTCAGTATTTTTCATTCAAATTGCAGGTTACGAAGATAATGTAGCAGTCGTTATTCATATTGCTAAGTGTATCATTTTGCTAAAAAAAATAAAACCAAAGTTTTGCCCTATTTATTGTATTGAGCAATACTTTTATTTTTTTTTACTTTTACTAATTGTCTCTCTTGCATCAATTATTTCCTTTGAACAGGATTTTTTTTTTAGCACAGTATATTTATGCAAAAGGATAGAGCCTGAATTCTTTACTATTTCCTGGATTAGGCCGGTTCTCACAAGGGAGTCTACTTGTGGAATGAAGAAATTGGATTTGGCAAAAAATGATGATCTACTATTTCTAAGCAGGCTACCTAAAGATACAGTTAAATCTCAAATTACTATTATTGCAATATAATTTAATATATTTGTTCTAGTTAATTTTGTTTCATTTACCTTTTTTCATAAACATTTTGAGAAGCCCGAAAGAAGAATTATGTACCTTAGAGTATAACTGTTGGTTAAGGACACAAGAATCATTATTTTTTGGCTGCTGCACTTTTGTATGCAATTGTTCTCACTTCTGCTTATTCTGGTTTGATTTTGAGTATTGTCTGGTATGTGTAATCCCAACACAATTTCAGATGAGACACTGAAAAAAAAATTCTGGAACAAAACTGCCTGTTTTATGAAATCAATCCACTAGAGTTAGTACTGTTCTTGTTAATGCATTTATTAATTTCAAGATGTTTAGCCCTTAATTCTTTTGAGATTAATCAAGTGGGAAATCAACATCAGTGACATCTTGTCTGGATCTGGGAGCCACATGGCTAGCAAACAACTCAGGATCCACTATGGACTTATTTTACAAATATTTGACCAATTCTGTGATTTTTCCAGATGCTTTAAAATTGGCTGCTAGACTAAAAAAAAACCAAACCAAACAAACAAAAGCCATAAAAAAACACCAAACAAACAAACAAAACCAAGAAACTCTTCTTTCTCCAAATGAACTGCTATTTTGGCATCATTCCAATTTCTTTTTTCCTTTTTTTGTTGTTGTTGTTAGAATGTCTGGACATACATGTGGATGAACAGTTGTAGATCTATTTTGTTTCAAATGAGATGTCTACTGCAGAGAGAAAAATTCAGACTGGCAATAGCTCAATTCTTAGTATAGTAAAGGTTCTATAGTAGGCTAAAGAAATTAGTTTGGATATTGTTAAATCTCTTAGATTGCCCAATTATGCCCAGATTGCCATTCCTTGAGAAGAAAATATACAAATCTTATGTATAATTATTTAAGTAAGCAGATTTGGAGATGCATAAAACAAATACAGAGTTCTCTACATAACATGTGGCCTGGAAATCAGACCTTTGATCGAGTTTTTCTGCCCCAGAAATTCTTTAATATTTTTTAGGATCAGTTAAGGATGGTAGATACAACAGTGAATAGCTCATTTTTTCCATATCTGTCATGATAGTTATTTTTAGAAGTAAACCATGATTCTGATACATAATTTAATTTCCTGTCCTGTCTGAGAGACTAAATCCAATTTATGAGGTTAGTATTATCAATTGAAGACTGCTGTATCTTTAGCTCCTTTATCTAGGCATAGTTAGATCAACCATTAGATCCGTCATTCATCTTTAAATAATCATTTGAGTATGCCCTGTCTTGATTGTCTCATTGAGAAGTTCAGATAAGTATTTCAGTGCCTTATATTTACCAGTAGCACGAAAAGATTGCTTTGTAGAGTATCAGATTGTTTAGATTCCAATTTATAAGGAGTGCAGCTCTCAGGATTCCTGGAAGTCTTCCTAAAGGCTTGAAACATGCTTTCTAAGACTTTTCAAAGGCTCCCAATGAAATTCCTGAGCTAGTATAAAGTCATACTGATTTTTTTCTTGAAGCATGTTAAGTGACTGTCCAGGCATACCCTATCTTACAAACCCATAATGCTTCTTGCATTACATGTAATAATTTATTTTTTTTTTTAGTCATTTTTACCAGCTCAGTTGGATAAACAATTCCAATTCCAACTGTCTAGTGTGAGAAATTCCACATTAAGGAAAAAATGTATCTGTGGGAATATGAATACTCTAGTTAAAGTGCTCAGGGGAAGAAGGCATCATCTCTCCTTAAGAATAACAGAATAATATAAGTATGGTGATACCCTTACATCTTGTTGCCAAAATGAGAAAAAAAATTTATGGTGGTGGACCGATCGTGCTTGAAAAAAATTACAAAAAATCTGTGTATAATTGGTAAGAGATTCACTTAATAACATCTCCTTTCTTCAGATTATTCCATCTCTTCTTCCTTTTGAACAGCAAGCACAGACAGGACTTTCTGACTTGACTCTAGAAGATATGCTGATTCCTGTGGTGTTCCAGATGTAGGTAGAAAGGTGCTATGTTACATCAGCATAACCACGGCCCACACACACCCACAGGAATCTATTCTGCAATGGAAGAGCTACATTCAGAATTAAAATCATATTACTGTAAAGGAAAAGATAAAATTATATATAGTTAAACTGTTTGGTCACTGCCTTTGCATTAGTCCCTAAAATTTGTTACATAAAAGAAATCTGATGCTTTTGCACAACACCTACTTGTTTTCAAGCATATGGACTATAAGGCTATTGGAAAGTAAAATGTGTAAAAATCAGTTACAAGTGAGTGAATATCCTGTATATCCCAAGGGTTTTTTCCTCCTTTGTGGAATTATGGACCATGGTTCTGAAAGTTGTTTTTCATTAATTTCACCAACACAGGTAAACTTCTATTGGTTAGTACCCATGAATATATGTCTGCATGTTCACAGAGGATAGGCTAGGAGTAACTTTTTCTATAAGAAGTTTAACTGCAGGTTTGCAATAACTTCTGTATCCCACTGCCACCTTCTAAAGCTGCAGGTTGCAGAAGCTGAAATTTGTCATCTGAAAACCTCTATCAGTTTATCGTGAATGAAAAAGAAAGTACTCAATTTTTAATAGATTATCACATGTATTGACTTGTTTCATAATAGCTTGATTTAACCACACAGGATAAGCAGGATTCTACTTCCATATTTAAGCACCACAAAGCACTGATTACTCAGGTATTTCCAAAGAGAGATTATTGGAACAGAACAGTATTTATGGGGTGCCAATACACACAATATTTATTTCTATACTTCAGAGAGATGAGTGAGATTTTTCTGTATATTTCACTGTACTTTCAGGGAGGCTAAGAAACGAGCAAGATACTTCTGCATATTTTTGTTACCTTCCCAAATAAATTTGTAATTGACATTTCTAGTGACTATATGTGTCCATTTAGAAATGTAGAATCACTCCATGTGTTTGCAATCTTCCATTCACCCCAGAAAGTGACCCTTTCACAACCACCCCATGGGTTGATCTTCTCCACACTCTTATGGACATTGCCTTGTAGTTTCTGCCTGCAAGCCAAAGAAGTACCCAAGTATCATGACTTAAAGATTCTTTAAGAGCTGATAAAAAGCCACTTGTTTGTGGCCACCACATTACTTCTTGGTCTGAGAGACACAAGTGAATGTGTTAAGGAATTGAACCAAGGTTTCCCAGGTTTGCAATGATTGCCTTGTCCTGGACAGTTAGACAGACAATGCTGGGTTTGATAAACTTCATTCTGATCTATTTTATTCATTAAAACTGAGTGGAGTTGAGCCAGTATGTGCAATAGGGGCAAATAATACTCTGTGAAAGATACTGAGTGACTGGTGTTTTGCATTGCAATATTTTTTTCCTCTTGATTAGTGGATCAGTTCATCATCCCTTCTTCATTGGTCTTTGTACAAATGATAGAAAAAAATAGAAATTGGAAGGAGAAGGAAAAAATAGCACAATGATGGCCATTCACCTTTTGATCATCTTCTAAGGAAAGTCTTACAATGGATCTAAGATAAATAAGAAAACTATAATCCCTAAAAAATGTCTCTAGTCCTACAGGATAGATGGGTATTGATGTCACAGTGAAGGTGCAAACAGCATTTTGTTTCACCTTCCTGGTAGACAGGTTATTAGGCATCCCTTAAAGGGATGCAGATCTGTGCAATCAGGCATTTGTTCTATAACTATTCAGATTCAGTGCTGACTGCTCAGGCTTCTTGAAGAATGCACATAGACCCTCAGTGAATTCCAAGGCCAAGGGTAGTGGACACATGAATAACACAGAGTCACCTGGAATAGTTTCAGTAGGAGCTTAAAGTCTAAAGGAATTGACAGCTTGTGCACAAAGTTATTAAGATATAGACCTTTTCAGCAAGCCAGCAATTTATTTTTTTTTTCCTTTGTACTGCTCAAGGTAGAGAACATACTGTAGTTGCAGGTCATGTAAATTGCCTCTGTGTGAAATGTACTCCATCTTCCCATAAGTTTTATATTATATTATCATAACTCATTATAGTCTGCTTAATACAAACCACCCAGCTGTATAAATAATTTCATATACTAAATATAAAATTAGGATATGTTCTTTTGAATGGATCAGAGGAAATCAGAGAAGATAAATTAGGGGCTTTTAGATTTGGGTACTTTTTAGCTTACATGACCTTGTATCCCAACATTCTGGTAAAATATGTCTGATCTGTGACTTTGTCTTTCCCTTTTTTCATAGTCCATTTCTGACGTGGAGAGACATACAGCATATTATTGTCAGGACTTCACGTGCAGGACATCTGAATGCTAACGACTGGAAAACCAATGCGGCTGGTTATAAGGGTGAGAGCTTTATTTCTTCTTTGCCATCAGAGGCAACATCTTATTTGATATTTTTGAAGAAGAAATAATCTCAAGTAGTTTTTTGATCCTTTGTTGTGCATAGTTTTGAGACCTTTCGGGCTCAAACTGAAGTGGCCTGTCTTCTTTGTTATAAGGAAAACATCTTACGTTGCCAAAAGGTGCCAAAAAGGCAGCTACAGAATGCATTTGCTAGATTTTCTTAGTCGGTTTTAGTCCTATTTCATGCACTGCTGGCAGAACACAAACTTAATTGGTGGTTTTTAGTTTTCCTTGCACAGCTAGTATTCTGATAAAATAGCCTAGAGTTGAAGATACAACCATTTCTGGATTCAGACCCTGTTCTCATTCAGAATTGTTGACAATTTTGGTTAAAAATGAGAAACAATAACATTCTCTTACAAATTTCTGCTTTATATGATTCACTCTATTTTATTTATATTTAAGATTTCTGTCATATTTTGGATAAAATAAAATCTTGAGCTATCAGGACTTTTAATAGGACAGAAAAGATACTATTCACTCAGCTGTCATGTAGGTTTCTAAGATTTTGTATACTTGTAGATTTTTATTAAAGCTATATCTTGTAAACTTTTTTTTTTACTCTTTTGTAATGTAAGTATTGTTCAACATTAAGAAATATATTTTCTTGAGGGGTTAGAACTGGCCCTTGAAGCCACACAACATTGTATTTAAACACAGATTTGCTTCTGATTCCCATTCACTAAAATATTACTGTTTCCAGTTTGAATTGCATATTAAAACCAAAAGAAAACAGAAAAACAAAACAAACAAAAACACCTACCCAAACAACAGAGTAGCTTATTTCTTGTTCTCTTTTTATAATAATTCCAACCAAGAGTGTAATACTTCTTTTATCAACAGATTTGAACTGTTTTGTGTTAGTATCTCCTTAGAAAAGAATGTATTGTATAAGAAACATCAAATCTTTACCCTGGTTTAATTTAAAATGAAAGCCTAGCTTTAATCTATTTCAGATCAAGGCATTGCTACCATAGAGCATCTTTAATATATCATTCTGACCCATGACATTTCTGATGAAATGAAATAGAAACCAAACCAAAAGAAAAACTTTAGTTTTTGGATCCTGAACAGACTTAACTACAGAGGACAGATTTAGAAATGGGTATTTGACTTGAACTCCCTCATCACATGAGGGTTCTGACATTAAAGAGACTGGTTTTCTCACATTTGCAAGTGCATGCACACATGCCAAACATACATAGTAAGAAATAGATAATTCCTTAATGCAATAACATTACAGTGTTTGTTACAGTGAAGCATTCCCCAAGATTTAAAAGGGTTTAGCAATTGTGACTATTGTAATTTTGTTGGGGCTATCTGAAGTTCACTTGTGAAGCGAAAGTTTTCAGTTAGCATAAAATAGAGCATTTATTTTCCATGCCTCACTTCAAAAATTTTGTATTTTTCTGTTTTTCCATTTGTTGCCCAAGAAAGGCAAATACCCTGTGAGGCATTTCACAGTAGCTATCATTATCAAGTATGGATTTTCAAAGGAGAGATGACAGTAACACTGCAGTAGTAGCAGCATTGGCAGGAGCACTTGCACGGTTGCACCTCTTGGAGCCTGCTTATTCTGAATCCTTGGAGTCACACCTTTTTCTGTGTGTTGTAGCAGATAAATAGTTGAGAAAAGCAGCTGAAAAGAGTTTGTCCTCCACTTGTACTAAGTCACAAACATAGATAGGCTCAGCTCGGGGACTGGTATTCAGGAAATACAACTAGAGCTAGCAGAGTTCTGATGTAGACTCCACGGTGGAATTGAAAAAGAGGAAGACAAACATAAATGCCTTAGACCTCTGAGGAGCTCAGGAATCAACCTTAAACCAAATAAAAGCACTAGTTTTAACTAAATTATTTTGGCAACTTAGGCTGAGCAAATGGTTCCAATAAAAATGCAACTCTCTTTAAACCTCTGTTAGTTTTGGAAGAAGGAGAAGCAAAAGATTTAGATTAAATCAGAATGTCCAAGCCCAAGTTCAAAAGGGGGTTTGCACACCTCTGTGGGCAAGACTGAAACAGGTTTTTTTACTATTGCACGTGGCAATATTCAGTATAATATTACACTATTATCCTTCACTGTTTCCAAGAGTAACAATTAAAGTATGTTTTTGAATAGAGGAATTACTCTGATCAGACTGAGTTCCTTAAGGAATTGTATCATAATTTTGTTGATGTCAAGATCCATATTTCTTCTACAGTTTATTCTTAACAAGGGAAGAAGAGGAAGAGTTGGGTTTTTTTGTAACTAAAGCCAAGACAGTCATAAGAAACAATCTGCCTTTCTTCCATGCATAATGGGGAAGAAATAATAAAATGAGGAGAAAGAAGAAAGACAGACATGCCCCTTTAGGAAAGAGAACTGCAAGGTTGAAAACAACAAAAACTTGGAAGAATCACTCAACAAAGGGTCAGCGAGAGCTGGTAGTTTAAAGTGGGTCAACATGCCTTTTCAGGGGGCTGTTTTGCTGGGCTGCATGGCAACCCTGTCCCTTGCTATAGTCCCTGGCAGTGTTTTGCCATTGCAGAACACAAAGAAGGAGCTCACAGATGTCATTACTGGTTGCAAGATTTCTTTTCCTTTTTTGTCTTACATTCATAAAAAGAAAGATTAATTCATGAAAAACACTTAATCCAGCTGGTGATTTGCTAAAGCAGTGCCCATTGTTTGTTTAATTTTTTGGCAAGTAAACAGAATTTGTTAAATGAATGCAAATAGAATTAATTAAAGAATAAGAAATATTTTTTTCTTGTTTATTTTTTAATAATTGTTGTCAGACAGCATATGTCTTACCTCAGGAATTTATTACCTGTTAGTCTCAAAAAAAAAGACTTGAATGCTTATTTGGGGATAGTCTTTGGTTAGTTATTTGTACATCTAATTTTTTTAGATAAAAAGATACATCATGCTCAATATCATTTCTAAATCAGAGGGTTTTTTATAATTGAAGTAGCTAATTAACTGATTATATGGAAAAATACTAGACAACATCTGTTTTTGTGAAGATATAAAAAACTTTGATGTGGTTTTGCTGTGGCAGATTGGTATGCAAAGGCTCTTTTTTTTTCTGTCAGTTGCTTGGTCAAGGACAGTGCATGCAACTGCATTCATAAAAAGAGAATGTTTGTTAATGCCGACTTGTCTCTAGGTTGAAAGATGCATAGCGAAACACTGCAGTTTTAAGAACAATAATCAAACCATACTAACAATTATTTATATGTAAGTGAAGTTTGAAATACTATTAAATACTGTGTCTGGGTAAACGACCCATTCGCAGTAAAGGAATACTATTAATTTACAGAGAGATTTTTAGACAACATCCTTCACACTTCCTGACCCTCAAGTGTAGACAGTAACACTTTACTACAGTGACATAAAATGTTACGGAAAGATAAAAGGAAATGAAAAGTCTAGCCCCTTTCTTTCATTCTCAGAACAGTCCTAGGCCCAGTGGAGATATTATACCTACAGAATCTGAGAGTTACCTCATTTGCCAGGGAGTCACAGATAACCAGAGTTGTATTGCATCCCTTTAGGTTAGCCAAAATATCTGCTTCTTCCACTGGAGAGAATTTGTCACTTAATGGATTACATCCTCTTAATATAATTGCCTAATTACAGTATTTAATAAAATAGGTGATTATTCTTGTTATGAGCAGAACATTACCAGTTTGGGAGTAAGAAAAAGTGAGCCTATCTGTGATCCTACATAGGTCACCGAAATTGGACAGATTTAAATCGCTGCAGAGTGACCAGTAATCAGGTACAAATTCACAGACCAACATAAAAATCTTTACAGCAAGGGGTACACCTCAGAGAATACAAATAAACTGTTCATAAACACCTTGCTGCATGTCTTCAGTAACTTCAAATCTGTATCTTTAAGTCATTGTTAGAAGATGGCTTAAGGCTTTTGATTGTGAGCAGGTATGTCTATCAATCACAATTGCAAAAGAGTCTTACAGAAGCTGGCTGGTATTTTCACATTCTGTTAGCAGCCAGCATCAACTCCTACCCACCTCTAATGCCCATACACATGGTGCATGGAGTAAGTGAAACACAGGCTTTGAGTTTGCCTCTTGTAATATCCCAGTTTTGAGTAGTTGCCAATCTGACACCAAACACATGAAGTTGCATTGGTCTTTTTAGGAGTGAGAGAGACCATATCCTATGCAAGCTACACTGGTGGGTTTTTGTACTTGAAAGCTCAAGCTGATATTTTCAGGTAGACAACTTGGCGTCCTGTGTTAAGTTTCTTGTTAAACTTGACAAACACAGACCAATGCAAGCTGTCTCACATGTGATTTATTTCTCTCACTCTACCAGGGGTGTGTTGGCTAAAGGCAGTGTTTCTTCACCAGTAAACACCCTTAGCAGCATGTCCTTTGGTCACATGCATTAACAGGCCCATGGCTTCATTGCCGGGCCACAACACAGACAAATTTCTGCATCTCTACATGATCCAGGGAATCCCCTTAAGCCATACTTTATGTCCAAATGCATTAGTCCTTGAAAAAGTCTCCAGCTCTATAGTGTCACTCTCTAAACCACTGGTGTAATTATAACACCAGCAGAAGAATATGACATGTGGAGTCCTATTTACCAGACATTAAGCTATGTGATTTTATTGGGGGAATTACATTTATCAAGAAACAAGCATATAACATAACATTTTCAAATGTATGCCACACAAACCATAACCTTACTAAATACAGTTTTTCATATAGGCAGTTATGGAGTTGCAGTAAGAAATCCAATGGCAATTGGAAGAAACTTCAGGGCCTTGGGAGGATTGGTTAAGGGATCAGGAGCAGTGGTTCTCCTCCGTCCTTCCAGTTGCAGGGAATAATGAGGGAAGAAACAGGAAGACCCAGTAGATCAATACCTGACTCCAAGCCTGCTGTAACCAGCAAAATTTGGAGGTTTTAATTATGGATTAGTTTACAAATACCAGTCCTGCTGGTGACAGACAGGGTACATCTGTCTCAAAAGGGGAAAAAGATCTTTGCACAGGTGTTAGCAGGGCTCATTAAAGAGTTTTAAGCTAGATTTGAAAAGGGAAGGGGATAAAACCAAGGTCACTAGAAAAAAAGCCTGGAGGCAGCATACCAGTGTTTGAGGGACAGTGATGTCTTCCAATCTGATACATGATGTTCTGAATACACAGGAGCACATTTGAAATGTACTAATGCAGGCAGTACCTTAGCTGTCTCAGTAGAAATAGGGGAAGGAAGTCCATGTGACAGCAAAGACTCAAGGGTTGGTGATGTGCTAGAAAACACAGAAGGCACCTGAGAACAGTCGCATAGGAATTAAGGATTCTCACCAGGAAAAGGTAACAGGATCAGTAGCCCAATTGAAGTGGATCTGCACCAGTGCACACAGCATGGGAAACAAACTGGAGGAGCTGGAAGCACTTATGCAGCTGGAAAACGATGGGAAAAACTATAAAATCACATAAACATGGTGGGATGACTCACACAACTGGAGTGCTACAATGGACGGCTGTAAGCTCTTCAGAATGTATAGGCCAGGAAGGAGAGGCAGTGGAGTGGACCATTATGTTAGGGAGTGTTTTGACTGTCTACAGCTTCATGATAGTGATGATAGGGTCAAATGGTTATGAGTAAGAATCAGAGGAAGGGTAGATAAAACAGATATGGTGGGAGTGTGTTACGTACAGACTGCCCAACCAGGATGAAGACACAGACAAAATATTCTTTAAGTAGCTGGGAGAAGTCACACAGTTTCCAACTTAACTTACCAGATGTCTACTGGAAATACAATACAGCAGAGAGAGAACAGTCCAGGAGGTTTCTTGAGTGTGTGGAAAATAACTTTCTGACACAGCTGATGAGTGAGCCAACTACAGAAGATGTCCCACTGGACCTGCTGATTGTGAACAGAGCAGGACTTGTGGGTGATGTGATGGCTGAAGGATGTCTTGGGGCACAGTAATAATGAAATTACAGTTCTCATTTATTTGGGATGTAAGGAGGGGGCTCACCAGAACTTTGGAGTTCTGAAGGTCTCTGCCTGGTTGTCAGAATTCCTTGGGAGTCTGTCCTGAAGGGCACAGAAGTCCAGGAAGACTGGACATTCCTCAAGAAGGAAATCTGAAAGGTAAAGGAGCAGTGGCTGTCCCCACGTGCCATAAGACTAGCTGACAGGGAAGAAAATGTGCCAGGCTGAACAGAGACCTTTGGCTGGAACTCATTAAAAAAAAACAAAACAAAACAAAACAAAACAAAACAAAAAAAAAAAGTTTGCAATCTTTGGAAGAAGGATCAGGCAACTTAGGAGGACTACAAGGATGTTGTAATGATATATAGGGAGAAAATTAGAAGGGCCAAAGCCCAACTAGAACGTAACCTGGTTCCTGTAGTAAAAGACAGTAAAAATGTTTCTCTAAATGCATTGACAATAAGAGGAGGGCAAAGGAAAATCTCCATCCCTTTATTGGATACGGGAAGTAATACAGTAACAGAGGAAGAGGGAAAGTCTGAGATCTTTAATATTAAGACCAGTCTCAGGGCACCCAACCCCTCGAGGTGGAAGACAGGGATGAGGAGCAGAATGAAGCCCTCATAACCACAGGGGAAAAGGTCAGTGACCTATGCCAGTCAGACGCATGCAGGTCTGTGGGGAGATGTACAAAGGAGGAAAAGGAGTATCTCAAAGAAGCTAGGGAGGTGTCATTACTTCTTCCAGCCTCAAACTCTTCATTATCACTGCTTCTTATTACTCACTGGTTGTGAAGCACTCTGTTTTCTGATGGCTCTGAAAAGCCAGTAATGAAGCTGTGAATGCAAAACAGTCCAACCATAAACTTCAGACCTGTGCTAGGACACATAAAGAAAAGTAGACTGACATTTTGTGCTACAGTTGGTTACTTTCCTGGGGTCATCTGTTGTGAGGCAAACTCACATATGTTTTAAAACGTAGATTAAATGGCTCTAAAGCAGGAGCAGCATCAGGCAAAAGGCAAAATTAGGCTTTTGTACTAACACTCAGTTTTGCCAAGCCATGATCAGCATAGCAAAGAATTAAAAAAGATAGTTCCTGTTGTCCAATGTCCATCTATCCTAGGTATTAATCTATGCACAATTGCTATGCTCTGCAGAAAATAATATTCCAAACATTGCCAAGTTAACTGACAACAATAACAGTATGCACACCACGGGAATGATAACCTTTGACACCATTTTCTTTTAACAAGCCCCATGCAGACCTTTAGCAAAACTCTGCTAAAGATGGGGTCGAGGCAGAGAGGAAGGGTAAGGATAGAAGTCTTCCCTTGCGGACTCATAATTGAAGACGCTGCACTTAATGTGAAATGTACATTTACATTTTGCAGTATTAAGAAAGAAGAACCAGAATCAACTTAAAAAGTGCAAGGTATACTGATGGAGTTCTCTCAAGCAGAGTGCTTTAATTGCAGACAGTGAAGATTGCATTTTAAAAGTGAAGCCCTTAAAAATTATATGCATTTGCATGGCTTCTTTATATTTATGATTATCAAAGGAGTACACTTTTGAGAATGTTCTAGGCAAATAGCTAGCCATGCTTGTATACATCCATTGCAGTGGTGAACATCTTGTGCACAGGGTAGTTCTATCCATCAAAAAAAACCATCCACCTGCCTTTGAGAACACCATTGAAGTTGCGTTGTTGTACTGCATTTCAGCAATTGCAAAAGCAGCAGGTTGATTATTATCAGTGTGTCCACTGTAGAACAGGAACTAGGATTCAGGCCAGCTAGGAATAAGTCCACACCATCTACTATACAGTATCCTAATCTCTTAGAGCATCCTGTCAGTATGTAGAACATCTAGTAGGGAAAAATGTGGTCCTACATAGGACTACTCAGATCAATTAGATGGCTGAAGTTATTCAAAAACAGTATCACTTTTCCGCTTAAAACAGGTACTGGGGGGATTCCTTTTAAATCAAGAGTTACAGAAATACATCCACAAGGTCTAATACCAGCATTACCAGTCCAACTATCTGTGTAGATTTGGCTTATTGTTTAACTTTCTTTTCCTTCAGATTACTGATTAAAATGTACTACATAGATTTACACGGATAGCATGAAATCCACTTAGTTAATTAATAATTTCTCTGCTTTGTGGTTAAGTTGGTATAGTTGTAGTTCTAAAAAATCACCATCAATTTGCAAAACACTTTATTAAGACTTCCTGAGTATTTGTGTATATCCTTCCTGTGCCAAAATCTGCTGTAGTCCTATGCTCCACTGGAATTTTGGATTTTTTGACCATGGGGAGGTTTTTAGGGCACCTGGTCTGCTGGCATCAGACAGAGTAGATCTCTCTCAAAGGGGAAGGAGGATTCTGTCTTATAAATTGGCTGGGCTCATT
>JANHGL010015132.1:6755-18497 GCA_024611195.1 Ceyx melanurus | reverse complement strand
AAGGCATGAGAGGGGTTGTTTACAAGGGCCTGTAGTGAAAAGATGAGGGGTAATGGGTTTAAATTAGAGAAGAGTAGATTTAGACTAAATATCAGGAAGAAGTACATTACCCTGAGGGTGGTGGATGAGTGGAATAGGCTCCCCAGGGAGGTGGTTGGGGCATCATCTCTGGAGATATTCAATGTGAAGTTAGACAAGGCTCTGAGCAGCCTGGTCTAGTTGAGTGTGTCCCTGCTCACTGCAGGGGGGCTGGACTAGATGACCTTTGGAAGTCCCTTCCGGCCCTAAACATTCTGATTCTATATATACAGATGAAGGGGTGCAATTTAAAAGCAGTAGGAAACAAAGTCTGCAGTCTTCTCTGAGACACGTGGGGTCAACTACTTCTGTTAACACTGTGATTCTTTCCTAAATTACTATTATTTAGTATTTGAAAATTATGGGCCTCTGCTAGTACCTGCAACTGCTGACCAACCCTGATCAAGGGTTGCTGATCCAAGGCTTTGAAGTGCAAATATTGCAGACAGCCAAAACTCAGCTACCTGGAAGATTCCTAATTGGAACAATTTAGAAGCACACCTGACTGTGAGGAATCTTCCCATTCCAATGCGAAGGCATTTCAAAGAGAAAAATGAGCTTCTCTTTCAGCTGTGGAAGAAAAAAACCCAACAGGTGCAGGACTTCTCATATCCACCTCTGCTCTTATCCAAGACAGTTTAATCATTCAATCAGGGACAGTTAGTGCAACAACATAAACTCCAGTGGTAACTTTTTCTCCTGTAAAAAAAATCAACACAATTCTAGTTATTTTTTAGTTTAGGAAAGAGACAAAGTTCAGTCTTTAGATTTTATTTGTATTTTTAATATACATATTAGTGCAAAAATATCTAGGGTGAAAGGGCTTAAAATCCTCTTAAGTTTCCATCAGAAGGTCACTGCCTGGTGGTGTCAATAGCAGGTGCTCTTCTCTCATTATGTCTGGATAAGAACAGGTAAGGTGAGGGGAAATTTGGCTCTTCTTTTATAACAATGATTGTGTTCAACTGACAACATCTTACAACTGGACATCCTGAGCATTAGTTCAGTGCAAGTTGCTACCTGTCAGGAACTAAAAATGCATTTTCCTTAGGTTATCTCAAAAGACTTTTCCAATCATAAAAATTTAATCCTTCACTGTTTAAATCTAGTACTATGTACAGTAACTGTGTACAGTAAATAGACCATGTGAGTTAACAGTCTTGTTTCTACCACTTTATTCAGAGCAGACAGAATTATTATTAATTAAAAATGTATATATTAGAGCAATTCTTTCAGTGTAAGAACAAATGACTTCACAGTTAAGTGTGCTTTTGTAGATGTAGTTTTTGCAATATGACATCTATGACCAAGGAAATTTTCATTACAGAAACTCTCCTCACAGTACAGTTTCTCCATCTTAGCTTTCCTTGCCCTTTTTTTTCTAGCTGCCCTCCACACACATGTCAAAATAGGTCATCTTTTTACCTGTCTGAGGAATACATTGAAGAGAGTTCAGAAGGCTGAGAGAGGGCTGAATTTAGTTACTTTCATATATTTCAGTCACTGTTTTTCATTTTTGAAAATGATACCTGCTCATTTGGCAGAAGACCAGTGTTCAGTTCTCTCCAAATGAACATTCCATGCTGTGTGCACTTCAATTTGGGGCTGAAAGGGAAGGAGATGGGAAGAAAACTGTTTCATTACAGAGTTGTTATGCCTTGCAGTATTTTCCATTGAGGAACCTTCTTCAGTTGGCAGTTGCAGACAATATTATGTACTGCCATGTTTGGAAGATGGAATCCTTAAGCAGTGATTATTTTCATCTTTGAACTGCTATATGACAAGGTTGGGGTTTTTTTGGATGGAGTTCTTTGAATTTTTGGCAATGAATAGAGGCTGCTTTCACAAACACTGCAAAGTGGAATTGAAAAGACTTATACCATGCCTTGTCACATTACTGATGAAAACAGCACTTAGGTTTTTCTGAGGTTTTTATAGTAGCACTGTCTATGGTAGCAGACAAAACTGATTTGTTAATATTTGTGATCTAAACTCCTCTCCCTGGAAGCTTTTTCTTTCACCATCTCCTGTCATAATTTTACCAAGAACACTGTCTCTATAGAACAACATGGCTAGCAGCTCTTTTAATTCATCAAAATCCTTTTGCAAGCTTCTGTTTTGGTTGGAACAGCAACCAAAAACACACAGCTGAGTCAGTAAGTGAAACTTTTAGCCTCTGTGAACTGCGGGAACTCATGAAATAGTTACATCAAGTTAAGTACTCAAAATTACAAAAAAAAAAAAAAAAAGTGAAAGATACAGAATTGGAACAAATCATAGACTGTTTTGGGTTGGAAGTGATCTTTAAAGGTCATTTAGTTCAGCCCCCCTGCTGTGAGCAGGGACCTCTTCAACTAGAAGAAGTTGGTGAGAGCCCTGTCCAACCTGACCTTGACTGTTTCCAAGGATGGAGCTTCTGCCACCTTTCTGGGTAACCTCTTCCAGTGTCTCACCATCTTCATAATAAAACTATGCTTTATATGTAGTCTGAATCTACTCTTTTAGTTTTAAAACATTATGTCTTGTCCTATCACAGCATTCCCTGCTAAAAAGATTTCTCCCATCTTTCTTAAAAGTACCCTTTAAATACTGAAAGGCTGTTATATGGTCCCCCAGGAGCCTTCTCTAGGCTGAAAAAACCAAGTCTCTCAGCCTGTCCTCACAAGGGAGGTGTTCCACCCTCTGGTCATTTTTGTAGCCCTTCTCTGAACTCACTCCAATAGGTCTGTGACCTTCTTGTGCTAAGGACTTCAGGGATGGACACAGTAGTCCAGGTGGGATCTCATGAGAGCGTAGTAGAATGGGCTAATCACCTCCCTTAACCTGCTGGCCATGCTTCTTTTGATGCAGCCTGGTATACTGTTGGTTTTCTGGGCTGTGATCACACATTGCCAGATCATTTCCAGCTTTTCATCCACAAGTACCCCAAAGTCTTCTCCACAAGGCTGCTTTCAGCCATATCATCCACCAGCCTGTACTGATATGAGAGTTGCCTCGGCCCAGGTGTAGGACCCTGAACTTGGTCTTGTTGAACCTCCTGAGGTTCATACATGCTCAGTATCTGGGCTTGTTAAGGTCCCTTTATATGGCATCCCATCCATCTGGTGTGTCAAGTGCACCACTCAAATTGCTGTCATCTGCAGACTTGCTGAGGGTGCACTTGATCCCACTGTCCATGTCACGATGAAGATACTAAAACAGCACTGGTTCCAGTACAGAGCCCTGAGGGACACCACTTGTCACTAATCTCCAACTGGACATAGGGCTACCCTCTGGATGTGATCATCCATCAGTTCCTTATCCACTCAACAGTCCATCTATCAAATCCCTATCTCTCCAATATAGAAAGGAGAATGTTGTTTGGGATCAAGTTAAAGGCCTTACAGAAGTCCAGAGAAATGACATCCATAGCTCTTCTGTTGTCTACAGATGCAGTCACTTCATCATAGAAGGCCACTGGGTTGGTTAGGCAAGACTTGCCCTCGGTGAAGTCTGTTGGAAATACTGTGAGTGGCCTAAGTCTTGGGTATTTGAAGGTTTGATTTTTTTTTGTATCTTAAGAAAGATGATGAATTAAATCTACCTTCTTTGAATGTAAGGCACTCAGGCATTCAAGTTAAATTAATAGGCATTCAGTTTCTTGTATGGGGACCATGTGTGGCTCTCCATGTCATTAAAGGCAGATAAAGATGAAAACTAAACATCCAGGAAAGAGCGTTACCAGAGTGCTAACCTCCAGGCATGGATGCTTAGTACCTCCAGCAGGTAGTATCAGAGGCTGACAGTAATGTTTATGACTCTCTCCAGCACTACCTCCATCTGCAGATCTACAAAGGAGACAGAGGAAGAAGCCTTTCTGATACTGACTTTATGTGAGAATCAGATTATCTTTAGGGTCCTGGACTTACATACCATTGATTTTCACTCTTGCTATGCAAACAGCTTTGGGGAGATGCTGGATCTAGCTGGTTGACTGTCCAGTGGCAACCATACTGCATAGAGGAATAGGGCATCCACAAGCTGCTTAAGCTCAGGGAAGTTAAGAGTGTACAGAAGTTAGAAAAGATGGTTATTTCCTTCTTAAATTCATTGTCATATTTCCCTTTAATATTACATACATGCATGTGTTTGGTATTTGAGTGGCAGAAATAACTCTCCTCTAGTTCTTTACACCTTTTAATGTTATGTCAAATATAAGAGGATAGGGATTAATTAAGGCACATGAACAAAGAACAATCAGAAGCAATTGAATTCTCTGTTGTTCTGCAGTTCTGGTCCGCGCTCCACGTGGTAAGGCTGGGTTCCTAATGATGGTCATTTGCCACTTCTATAATAAAGCAGTGAATGGATTCATTGAACTAATTTGATATAGTTGTTACCGTTTCTGTCACGGAGTTTTTTAAGATTTTTTTGAAAGCAAGGGAAAAGTAGAAAAGAAGCAGCTTCTATTAGGATGTGACTCTCAGGAATTAGTCTATGATGAAAAACAATGTTGTATGCTATAATTGCACCCATTCTGCTTGTCCTTTGCAGTGAGCCATCTCTATGGATTTGGACTGATGGATGCTGAAGCAATGGTGATAGAAGCAGAAAAGTGGACAACGGTCCCTCCACAGCATGTGTGTGTGGAGAACACAGATCGGCAAATCAAGTAATGCTTGCTGCCAAAACTCTTGCTGTCGTAAACTCATGGAAAGAAATTTGGTATAATTTTGCACTGTGTGTAATGTGTCATTTTGAAAGCTATACCAGAGATGATTGTCACCCTCACAGATGTCAGGTCATTTGCCTGTAGATATTGTTCCTTATAGCACTTGGAAAAGGGTCCTAGTTTAAAGAATTCCCCAGAAGGTTGAAGGTGTAAAGCCTTGCCCATAAAGGAAGAATACTTGTCTGAATGCACTGCAGCCACATTTGTAAGATGAGTGGATCTCATCCTGTCCAGGATCTAACAATCAAATATTCTTTTCATCAAAATTTTGCATGATACTATCTGTCCCAAATAGTCTCTAGCTCAGAGGGTAAGACTAAACTGCTTTCCACTTGCTAGGATAGGGTCTCTATAGAACTGGGCTTAAGACCAAAATTCTTTATGTGCACTCTGTGTGTATAGAGACGAGATCATAAGGCACAATTCCAAAGCATTGAGATGATTGTTTGATAAGTATGCTTGATAGTCTTGATCCATAACTGCTGTAGTCTGCAAGGATGCTGTGCCAGTTTAAACCAGCTGACTCAGATGCTGTTTGGTACAGTTAACACGTAATACTTCTATTACATAAGTAAGGACTATGGCTATGCCAGGCATTTCCTGGGGCTTAACAACCAGCTGTGATCCCATGACAATCCCAACAATTCTCAGCTGGCCACTAATCCACAAAAATGCTCTGTCCCAAAGGCTTATTCCTATTACAGATTTTTCACTGTCCTCTTTTAGGACATGCTTAACAGAAAGACAGGTAGTTACCATTAGCTGCAGTAAAATAATTACCCTGTGGTGATAGTGTAAACTAGGGAGCACGTGTTAAAACTAACAGTGATAGGTTACTTTCTCAGAAATTATTCTCCCGCAGTCATTCACTACTTAGCAAAAAAGATGAAGCTGTAAAATATTACAGAATAAGCAAGAAATGCTGATGTTGTTTTCTATGCTTATATTATAGAACTATAAGACCTGACAGCATTGTCCGTTCAATTTACAAAGCCACTGGCTGTTCAGATAATCCTAATCACCACGTGATCTACTTGGAGCATGTTGTTGTGCGCATCACTATTACTCACCCTCGACGTGGAGACTTGGCAATTTACTTAACCTCTCCTTCTGGAACTAGGTCACAGCTCTTGGCCAACAGGTATAGTATGACAACACAACTTCACAGTCCAGTCAGTATGCAGAGCCTGCACTGAGACTGCAAAATAAGCAAAGAACATTCAGGTAGTTACAGTAGGTTCACTAACAGACACACTGGCTAATTATTTTTTTCCAAGACAGATGGGGAGAGTGAAGTACAAAAGAACTCAAAGACGGCAATCTTTGTCTTTACCAGTAGAAGAGTAGGCAGTAAAGCCATTAAAGAACATCATCTCCAAAACAAACATTAGTCAATTTCGATAGTCTTGTGGGGTTCACCAATTATTAGATGGCTGGAAAATGTGAAGTAAATAATAACAGAGGTTCAGTGTTTCAGAAGAAAGATGAATGGAATTATGTTTCTCTTGAAGAAACTGTGACACTGTGTCTAATTGTCTCTTTTTCTCCAGCCTGGACTCAAACAAGTGTCTTGCTATCCAATGAGATTTTCCAACATTAGTGCAATTTCAGTCCCTGGAGAGGAGGTGCATCATTAGTATTTGTCCTTAGCTAACCGAAAGACTTCCCAGTGGTAATTCTGTTTCTCTGGTTTACTAGTAGAAATTTTCCTGGAAGAAAATAATGTCAGTCCTTCCCAGATAAACCTTGCTAAAACAGTGATCAAAAGCACTGCCTCCTACCCTAGGTGGTTAAAGTACTAAGAAACCTCTGAATGTTCTCAAACTTTACCCTGTATCCAAATGTATAAGTTACAGTAAGAAATCATTCTATATTTCTCTGAATGTCTAAAAAGTATTTTTCCTGATGGGACTGTAGTATAACAGTGAAAGTGTTTTCCTTAGTGGCTAACAGATTTTCATGAATGACATTCTGCTGGACACAGAGCATGGCTTCCATGTAAAAGTTTATGTTAGCTGATGCATTGTATCTCAGAAATCACTGCCACATCAAACCTATGTTGTGAGAACTCTTAGACCATCATACTCAAGTTCTTCACAGAAGTTTATATCCCCAGTCCTACTTATCAGGGCTTTTAATGATTTGGGAATGACCTGCTTTCCAGACTGCTTTGTCATCCACATTTGCCCAGCCAGATCTGATTATATGGTGACTATGTAGCCATGAAGACTTGTATGTTTTCCTGTCCCTAAGTGGTAGAAGGACTTCACTTTTCTTCTTGAAAGGAAGAACCTGTTTTGAAGACAGGTGGAGTGCAAATAGACTTGTTTGTGACGGAAGTGTAAACCCACATTTTCATTAGAGATTAGGTTAATTTAAGAGAAGATAAGTTAATTTAACTGAAAATACTCTTCAAGATATAGATGTTAATTCATCAAATGGAGAGAAAGTTGTCTGGGAATTTTGAGGCCCTCTAGAATATCTTCTGTGTTTCATTAATTGTAGTGTCAGTGCCTCACTTTATCAGCACAGAGGCACACAAATCTATATGTCTTCTTCCTGCACTGAACAAAGAATTTGTCCTTTGCTAACCAGTGTAGAGGCAGGCTTCTTCCCTCTAAGCAGTTATGAAACAAGCTTTTGTTTTTCTCTTTGAAGAAATTATTCTGAAGTTTTCTATTCCATTTTCATGCAGCAGTTCTTCCATGCTTCAAAATGAAAAAAAAAAGAAAAAAAAGTCCTTCAACTAGGTATCCAAACAAAACAATCTTGTGTAAACCCAGTGGTCTTAACACAGCTAACTTTTGGCTCTAGGCTTTCATGTCTTGCAGATGACTCACAGCAAGTGGGAGATAAAGACATTCCAGTATTCACAGTTCACCTCTGGTGATGACTGGTATGTGGAATGGGTACAAAGTTTAAGTCTCTTTGTAACCCCTGCACCTTAGAAAGTAATTATTCTCTGTACCTGTGGTAGAAAGAGAGAATACAAATGTATGTATAATAAGTAGGTCATGTTCAGCTTATCGTGCTATCAGGAGGCTAACTAGAAAACAAAGAAACCTGAAAGTCCTTTTAATGTTTTTCCACTTTGCAAAAAAACCCGAATTAATGACAGAGCAAATACTCATATAATTGCATCAGAAATTCTCTTCCTGCCCAAGCTTCAGGGATATGCTTACTTGTCAGTCACATTTGGCTGAAACAAAAACTCTGGGCTGTTAGGGAGTAAATGTATTTTGAAAACTCTAGGTCTGAAATACCTAGTCTTCACAATCCCTCTCCTAGGATAAAGTGATGGATATGGACACAGTACTTTTCAAAATGGTACTACAAGCCTTGTTTTATTTGGTCTTGCTGAAAGAAGTCTTATGTCTTAGTGGTCTTGCAATTAGTAGTGTGCTGAGTGTTATTGAGTGTGTATGTTGTAGCATCACGTCATAAAATAAAACTCAAAGGAGCAGTGTTGCTATTCACTGATCTGAGAATTCTGTTATAAGACATTTGATTTTTAAAGTATTATTTGTAACAGCATCAGAATAAACACAATCAAGTACAAGTAGCAGGCAGGAAGACATTGGCAGCAAGTAGTTTGGGGTTCTTTACTATAGGCAAAGGTCCCAGAGGCTGTTGTATATTGCTACTACCTAACTGAGATGCTTTCTCAGACATACAAGACCTTTTAATGCACACGTACATGATTAATAGCAGCAATACCAGCTGTTTTTACTGAACCCAGGGAAAACTTCATTGCTTTACCATTACTCATCTGGGTTTAATTCAAAACAGTTTGCTGGTAAAATGTCTTAAAGTGCAAAAGGTATATTTTACATATGTGCAATTCTTCTCCACCAATTCTGAAAGAAGAGTCATTATGTAGTTTCTGCTGCATTGATGAGTAGGTCCCTCAAGGCAGTATCTGGCCTTCTTTTTGCATATTTTATCCTTAGTGTTGGCATCCCCTAAAATGACTTCAGTAAGAAAACTTGTAAGTCAGACATGATGTGGATTCCTTTTCAGGCATTTGGTGGATTACAACTGTCACTGGCTTGAACCTCATGTGCATTCTTCAAAAACTGCATTACAGGGAACATCTGCTTTTTTGTTTGGAAAGTACTAAACATGATTACATTGGATGTACTGCAACAGAGGAAAACACAGGCTTGCAAAGTGCTGGCTGGTGTTAGGATGAGGCTACAGTTAAGTCCAAAGAGGAACAGTATCCCTTTTTAAAAACAATTGGCTATTGGATTTGGCAGCATGTGTTTCTGAGTGTTTTTGAGATATACCAAGATCAATTCTAACAAACAGTACAGAGGGCCTATGGAGGAGAAGCTAAATACAAAGAGGATAGAAGAAGCAAGCTCAGGGCTTGTTTATCTCCCACTGAAGTTGTGGCTTGTTTAATTCTTGCCCTTTAAATTTAAAACATCTGCTGCCATTCAAACTGCATAACTGAAATTTCTTAGCCACGTGGTGGCAAGTTTCCAGGCCACTAGCTTCCTTTGCTTATATGGCACTGACAGTAGTAATACCTCTGTTCAATAACAATGGGAAGAATTTTCCTGACCATCTTTTTCCTATCATGAAACCTTAGATAATCAGTAATTTTAATAATACTCATCTCTGTAGGAAACAGATCAAAATCAAGATATCTTCATCTAATCTTACTTGCTAGTTTGCTTCATAAAATCTCTTGGTGATCAGAAGTAGAGGAAGCCTTTTTATGGGAGCACATTTTAATTTCTGGACCAGTCCATCTTATATCCTTATTGCAGCTTACACATTATGCTTTAATAACAAAACCAACATTTTATGTATTCAGGTATTATTAAAATGAAATTGCCAAGCATCACACTGAGTCTCACTGTTACAGTAACTGAAAAGGACTCTGTGGTCCAGGATATGCAAATAATAATTCTCTGCTTGTGCTGTGTCTACAGGATGAAGCAGTTCTCAGAAATTCTTGCTATATTTTATTTTGTTCAGGTTGTCTATATCTTGTCTTCCTTTTTGAAAAAAATGAAAAGGAAAGGGGAGCTGACCAGTTATCTCACCATTCTTTGAACTACAATTGTAACATCAATACCTCTAAAAGTCTTTTTTTTTTTTTTTAAATATGCTAGCAGTGTTAGTAGTAGATAGAGTGGGAATCCCTCTACAGACACAGCATTGATTAAAAAAAAACCCACCTTTTTTAAAACTCAAATTGGGGAAAATATACTGTTGATTTCCTCAGCTCTGAAGAAAAGACTAACAGAGCTTAGGTGCAAAATAGTACAGGAAAGTATGTAAGTGACACTGTCCTCCATGTAACTGTAATCAGTCCTGGAACTTACTTAAATGAAAATGTGGAAGAAGTATGAAGGACAATATATCTGGGATTTAGAGTGACACAATGATGACTGTGACTTGTAAATAATTTATCATGGATCTGCAGAGTAGGCATGTATTGGCTTTTAGAATTCAACATCTCAAGTTCAGTTTTAGTGGGAAATTAGAACCCATCATTAAAAGTTTGACTTATTTTTTCCATAGTCAGAGTGGGAGTGAAGACTAAGGGATTTAGGATCCAGATAAAAGTCTCAGCTTCTGAGGTATGTATTGAACTAAATAGAAAAGAGAGATCACTAAGACAGGGTGAGGAAGAATACCTAGGAATTCTACTTCATAAATATAGGTTTGCCCCAGCTACTACAGTGAAAATCAATTACTCTTTTCCCAGCCTTATGAAAATTAGCCCCACTTCAATCTCACTCTTACTACATTTAGTTTCACTGGATGGTGTGATGGACAGTCAATGTCCTCTGCTGCCCTTAACCTAATCAGGTCCCTTTTCAAACCTAGTACAGCGTAGTAAAGGTCTGTATATATGGCATCAGGTTTGTTCATGCTCTTCCATTACAATTTCTGCCTATTTTTAGTGACGGTTCTGAAGGCGTACTGCTGATTCAAAAGTCAAGCGCATACAGCTTTTAATACAGCTGTGTCAGCCGTGCAGCTGCCTGACAGGTGTGACATGTGGAGCTCAGCAGCCTGACATATCTATAGGTCATGATGGAGCTTTTAATGCAGATACATGTGGTCCCTGGGTACAAGCTCTCCATATTTAAAGATAGTGATTTCTGTACTATCCACTACATGAGGCTGCCAGGTACTGTAACCTATTGTTCATTTTACTCTTCTCCAAACATCATGACAACTCAGAAATGTCTGTTGCTTCATAAAATTGTTGTAACCAGTGTAAAATGGGAAAAAAAAATAAATGCATGCATAAATTTTAAATACACCTTCTCTAGATCCAAATCCAGAAGTTTTAAATGACCTTCCATGACACACATAGGTGAGAAAGCTTTTCAAGTGTGTGTATGCTCTCTGACCATTTCTTTTTTTTCCTGAGTATTTCTGTGCCAGTGGGCAGGAGGAGCTGAATGGAGCTTTGATTAAGTCAGTTTGAGTTGTCTGCAGTTCCTCAGGAGCTACATCTCGCAGGGAGATGGTGGTTGAACACTCTGGAGGAGAGCTGCATGGAGAAGAATAGTTGAGCAAAGCATTTTCAAGTGCACAGCTCAGAAAGATGCTCTACTCTTTTCAGGCTGTAAGCTCACTTAAAGTTTTGTGGCCAATTAAACTAGTGGGCAAGGACCACTTGCCTGTCTCAGGCTGCCAATTGAGTAGGCTGCAGCACATAATAAAGACTTTGGCTAGAGAAGAGAAAATAGCCTTCTCTTGCCTGCCAGCTGCTCTGCTGCAGCCCCAGCCATCAGCCAGCACAGGGCCTCCTGACTCTTGATTTGGCCTGTAAAATAACAAGTATGGCTATCAGTCAGGTGCAACTGCAACTTCTGGGATCAAAAAAAAAAGACCTTGATAATAAAAAAACTCCCCTTTATGCATTTATCTTCTATTGCTCATGATGGTTGATGGTTGTTATTACCAAATGGGTCCCCTAC
>JANHGL010015131.1:34811-79468 GCA_024611195.1 Ceyx melanurus | reverse complement strand
TTTTTCCCAGTATCTGGGTTCAGCTGTCGAGCTTACACAGGCATACTGCAGATGGGGGTCTACAGGCCACGAGATGCACTGGGAAAGAATATGAAGTGACAGTGTGATGGCTGTTGCTACTGTGCTCTCTAGTAAAATGCCCCCAGTTTATTATACTCTTGCAGCGTGTTACCTTATTGCTAGAATTCCATTTTCCCTTCTTACATTTGACGTAGAATCGTAGAATCACAGAATGTCAGGGGCTGGAAGAGACCTCAAAAGATCATCTAGTCCAACCCCCTGCCAGAGCAGGATCACCTAGACCAGATCACACAGGAATGGGTGATCCAGGTGGGTTTTGAGTATCTCCGGAGAGGGAGACTCCACAACCCCCCTGGGCAGCTGTTCCAGTGTCTGCCACCCTCATAGTGAAAAAATTCCTCCTCATGTTTACATGAAACGTCCTATGCCCCAGCTTCCAATTTTCAGTTAAACAATTTTCAGTTTAATGATTTGTTGGCAAGTGCAACAAATGCCACAGGTGATAAGCTCGTTTCAATTCTTTATCTCTGCATTATGATCCTTGAGAAGAATTTGAAAAGAATGGCATTATTGTTATTTTTCTCCCCTTCACCTCCATGAGGATTTCTTATTTCTTGAAATAATCCAACTTCAGCACGTAATGCTTCCAGTCTTCAAAACAGGTGCTCTGTATGTCTCTGTACAACATCTAAAATTCATTCAGTATAATGAGAAAAATCAGTTGGGCAGATAATGTTGCCTTTTTCCTCAGTTCTGAGACTGACCTTGATTGTGCTGAGCTGCAGTTTGGTTGGCATCCAGGTTCTGGCTGAGCGCTTGGAAATAGGAGTAAAACCAAGCACGAGAGATTTCATTCAGTCCTTTGTGCTTGCTCTGCCACCCCCACAATTTTCACTGTCTGTTTTTCTTCTTTTCAGTCCTGAAGTGGTAAGGATCTTCTTTTCTGAGGTGTCAGGAGATCTGCTCTGTCTCTTGCAGTGTTTCTTCCACCAATTCAATTGAAGAGTGTCTGCTCTGGGAACTACAACTGCAGGCTGTTAAATACCATGCTTTTGATGCTGGCATTGTTCCCCTGAACAGGGTCCAAAGACTAATTTAATATTCTTATGGAATTGTGTCACTACATTAGATGAACCTTACCCCCCGTGAGCTGGTATTCATTAAAAACTATCTCCCTGGCAGCAAGGCTTTCAAAAAGCCTTTTTCAACATGAGCATAGTGCAAACAAGAAGTGTTTTTCTTCATCAAGATATTACACATCCATCCATCTGAACCTTAATGCCCCCTGGCCCCTGCAGCTAAGGGGAAGGGTGCAAATCTGTTTCTAGGATTCATTTATACTTCTCAGCTCTGGCAGGGCAGACCAGAGCTGCTAGTCACCTAATATCTCACCTATTAATTGGGTGCCACTCAAAGTGTTCTGAGAATGACAAGTGGGGAGTCTGTGAGCAGCAGAAGGGTCTGCCACAGCCCTGTACTGCTCATAGGTACATCAATTTTGGCATTAAATAAATACACTGTTTTGTGACAGAGAGCTTGAATGATTTTGAGAATTTATTCTTGGGTGTAAATAAAAATAACCTTCTTTGCTATCAGAAAATATTTGTGGTGGTGTGTGAATGAAATAGTTTATTGGTAGCTGCAGTTGTCACTCAACTCTGAGCAAAGTTCATTTGAATTCTGTTTTATTTCTCCCTGTTCTTCTACCCTGTGGCTTTCTAAAACCTGTTAAAATATCCAAAGCCCGAGGGATGGATTTCAAGAACATGTGATCTGTGTGTCTTACTTTGTGCTGTTTGCTTTGAGAGTCTCCTGCCTCACATGTAGCTTCTGATGTGCTTCCATGCCTGAATAAAGAAATGCACAAAAGAAAACATGCAGAAAATTTGATGTAATGTGTCACTAATGCCAGAAGAGGGTAGGCCAGTTCAAGGGAAATTTGCTTGACTTTTGTGCAGGTGGTAACTGGTTTTGGAGAGGCACTTTATGCACTGTTTTCCTTGCAAGTATTGGGGCATTTATATTGTCCCCGTGGATTTTAGTGATGTTGGTTATTTTTGTTTGGCTCGTACTACTGCATGTTTAAAAGCTCATGGTTTTTTTCTCTTCCAGCTCCTATGTTAGGTTTGACATCATTCGAAGGATAATGACTAGGTTTTTTGGAATTGAAGTTATCATGGTGATGGGGATCACAGACATAGATGACAAGATAATAAAAAGAGCCAATGAGGTAGGTTCACCCAAACTTTTGATATTTTCTACAACTTCTTATATAGTAAAATTAACCTGGGTTTCTGCGTGTTCAGTTTGGTGTTGTTTGTTTGGGGGGTTTTTCTGGTTGATTGGCTTGGTTTTGTGTTTTGCTTGGTTTAGTTTCATTTTAGTTGTAATTAGTAGATAATAAATGTTGATGTTTCTGGTGTGATTTCTGGGTGTCATGGGGCTGTGTGAGACCAGAGAGCTGGGTGTCAGGAGCTGTGTGTGGGTAACTGGGTGCAGAGCTGTGTGAGGGCCAGAGGCCGGAAGGGCGGCCTCCAGCGACGGCGTCAGCTAGGCCTCGCCTCTGCCTGCGAGCCCAGTGGGGAACAAAGAGCAGAGGGAAGGGTGCAGCCCAAAAAACAGCAGCCTGGAGGCTTCTGGCTGAGTTCTAGAGACAGTGGGCAACAAAGAGCAGCCCAAAACAGCAGCCTGGAGGCTTCTGGCTGAGTTCTGGAGACACGTTGGAGACGCATCGGTGGTTAAGGGCAGCACACGTAGCATTGCCATGTGTGAGGCTGTGGGCAGCTCCTGAAGATGCTGAACACTGTTGAGCTGCAACACCAGAGTCCTGGAAAGCTTATCAGTCTTCTCTGAGTTTATCACCTATGTGAAAGTTTGATATTGAGTACAGGGTAAGTCTTGATAAGACTGAGGCAATAAGTGGTTCTCAATTGGATTTTAATCAGACCTTTTTTACCGGCTGGGCCTGGTGAATAGTTATTCCAAATCTTTTCTCTTATTTTGGACACCAAAATGATAAGAATTCTGTGTTTTATTTTGAGTTTTGATTTTTTTTTTTTCTTTTAAAATCTGTAACTCATGTTTTCTGGATATAATTGCATTTGCAAGCTTTAAGCTAGTTCCTGTGAGCCAGAGAATTTGACAGCTGTCATTTTTATTTAATCTTCAAGTAAACAGTTACTACTGCATTTAAATATAGGACACTACGTTTCAACAAATACTAGCACACTGCTTCTGTAGTAATCCATGTGTGTTCCTTTTGTCCATTTACTTGGAAGTTTTCTCAGGTAGTAGGCCATCTTAAAAAACCAAACCAAAAAGACCCCAAAGCCCCACGGCATTTTAAACCTGTATGTGTGTGTTTTAAATTTTTCCTTATTGTCAGAACATCATGGTGATTTTATCTTTGAAGAGGGGGAAGTGACATGATGTTTAAGAAGACTTTGTGTTCATTTACTGCATCCTTTGGTTTTATGAAGTTATCCTTTGAGAGCTTTTTTGTGACTTTTTGAAATGCTTGCTCTGCTCCACACAATTTGTTTGGATGGCCAAGACCTCTGCATCAGTAGCCTGATTTTGTTATTGAGACCTCTGTACCAGAAGCATTTACAGTGGTAGGATTAACATGCCTAAGCTTGTTAACCATCTTCTGGTGGGATTTGTCTAGAGAAAACCTGAAAGCTGCCATCTGGTCTATGATGAGCACACTGCATGCCCTCAGTGGTACTTTCAGAGAGATAGGAATCATTCTGTGTTTTGAACATCTGCCTGGATGGGAGAAATGTCCCCATCTTCCTCCTGTAGGCACCTTTGTGTCACTGTGGATCAAAGAAGCACCTGGGTTGTCTAGAGAGATGAGCCTGGTTGTTAGGGTCTGGAAGAGCACTCTCTGCTCTGTAGGCAGAAGCATTTGCTCTGTCTTCACCAGAATCCTGCCTTCTCTAGCAGCTTGTCCAAACAGCAGTACCCACCCATGCTCCAAATACTAGATCCCTTCAAGATGCTCTGGGAATGAGTTGGAAGTGATGAAACTGGGTTGGTTTGTTTTGTTAATGGGCTGACACTATTTTGTCTTCTCCCCAAGTGAGTTCTCAGAGATGCCTCTTCAGAATGTTTGAGAACAAGTATCTTGTCACATGCAAGTTGTCTCTTTTCTTTGGGTCACACTTTCTTGTTACCTCTGCAAAGATCCCTGTTCCTCGCTCTGTGAATGAGAAGTGTAGAGAAGGTGCTTGAGAAGTGCTGCACTTGGCAAAGCCTGGGGCTGCCTGTCAGTTTATTTCCCCTGATTGCACTGAGATCTATGTGTAACCATGATCAGCTCAAATAGCTGATTTTTCTTAATCACTGAAAATTAATATCCTGTCTCATGCTGCAAGTCTCTGATCTGTCTTCCTGACACGTAGGTGGTATCAGTGTCCCCTGCCAATAAGTTAGAATGAATTTCCCATCCTGTGTACTGTATGTCTTGTCACTGGAAGTGCAAGACCCTCTCAAGAGGAAAATAATGAGAGGAAAGGAGTTTATTATTTTAATATTTGGTTGCTTTCTCTTAAAAGATATGTATTAATATTTTGGCAATTCAGAAGCGTAAATGAAATGCTACTTCTTAGTTATTTATAACTTTCATCTCCTCCTCATGAATGTTAGATTAATAAGCCTTTCTGACTCTTTACCTTGGGGGCTCTGTAAGTCTTCCAATTAGCTATTAACTGTCTGATAAAAGATAGCAATATTTTATATTATTACTTTGATTTATGATTTACTAATCTGCTTTTCTCTTTTTCAGATGAATATATCACCAGTAGCTCTTGCTCGTATTTATGAAGAAGACTTTAAAGAAGATATGGCTGCCTTAAAGGTACAGATACTCAAGCTTCTAAATCTTAGAGTATTTTTAAGCAATTATGTTGGTAAGGAATCTGATTTTCAGAGCTTGATCTGAAAAAAATTGGTTCCTTGTGTGATGAAGTGTTGCTTGGAGACTGGGTACTGATTTTCTTTCTGGAAAGGTACTGTCTAGCTTTTCAGTAGGAAAATGGGATCAGGCAGCTAAGCACCCAAGGGAGAGGAAAAGCCTCACTTTGGAGTGAACAAGTGACATTTTTTTAAGAACACAGTTGTTTTTTCCCCCATGCAGTAGATCCTTGTTTCACAGATAATAAGCATTTACTAGAATACAGAAATAACATGATCTAAAGCATAGGAAACAACAAATACTCTTTCACTGACTTAACTTCTTGTCCAAAATTCTTGTCAGAAGCAGAGGGTAAGCCACTGGGAAAAAATAGTGGATTTATTTTTTGCTACACTTCAAACAGTTTTGTGGGTTGTTTTGTTCTCTGTTTTTGTTTGGCTTGGGGTTTTGTTTTTTTTCTTATTATCTTAAATAATGCTTATGACCTTTTGATGTTACTTGCAACTTTGTCTTTCTAAAGGTGAAATTGAGGAGAGTGTTCTTTAAAGTTTGTTTATTCACATTAGAGTGAAAGAACTTGTCAGCAGTGTGCTTCATGCTGGCCAATGAGATGCTGCTCTTCTTTGTTTAAGGTCCTTCCTCCCACGGTGTATATGAGAGTGACTGACAATATTCCTCAGATAATTTCCTTTATAAAAACAATAATTGCTAGTGGACAAGCTTACTCAACCTCTCAAGGTAAGGCTTATAGCAGGGTGACTCCTTGTTCAGCACATGCACAGGAAAGCAGCACTCTTAGTCATCATCAGATGAGGTGCCCTGTGCCAGGCTTCCCTTCTGTTCATTAACAGACAGGGTGTGAGCAACACGATTGTGATGACATGAGTGGGCAGAACAACTTACTAGGCAATTTCTAAGTTAAATATAGCTCATTAATGAATGTAATCTTTTACTGTAATGAATTGCTATCTAAGGCTCTGTGGGGAAGTCCTGGCTTGCCTTCTATAAGAGAATTGGGGGAGCCTCTAAGCTCTGAATGGGAGGTGGGCATCTCCTGTGTGCTGTAAAAGATGTGCCTGCAAAGCACAGTGTGTGGGTTGTTTTTTTAGCAGAGCCAGTGGCTGTAGAGGGATTTGAGTGCATTGTAGTTGGAGTGGCTGTAGGCTGCACTGCAGTCAGGCAGGTAATTGCTGATTGTGCATGGGCAGAGAAGAACCTGGGGACATCTCCAGAATACAAACATCATGAGTGCAGTATGAGCATGTGCAGTGGGGTTATGGAAAAGCTGGTAAGTCAGAAACATCTGCTACTACTTTTGCAGTATATCTGAATTTCTAAATTGGATTTAAAATGGAAGCTGAAGGGTGTTTTGTTTTGTTTTGCTTTCAGGGAAATGTTACCTCCTTATCATGAAGGAGCCTCATCTTTGCTATAAATCTAAACATTTCTTTTCTATTAGGCAATGTTTATTTTGATGTTAAGTCCTGGGGAAAAAGATATGGAGTATTAACTACTATTAATCCTGATTCCCACGATGAAGCAGGTAAGTTGACAGCACCACTTTGTCTGCATTAATGCATTGTTTGAACTTGTGAGGTATCTAAGTGTAAAAATGTCATCCAACTGTCTGAAACAGTTTTCTGTTGTGTATAGCCAGCTATTTGGTTAACTAGGACTACACTGCCTTCAAGTATTGAGTCACTCACTAGCGCCAGAGCAAGATGAAACTTGGTGGTTTCACACTTGGTTCCCTCTATACCTTTGTTCTGATACTTTGGAACAATTAGGATTCTTAATTTTATTTAAACAGCTGGGAGTCATGCATATCAACATCATAGTGAGGCAATGGCACAAGCCACAGTGAGATAGTCAAGGTGCATACAAGTAAACATCTACTGTGCCATTGGGCAGTTGCCCTCCCTCTGCTTCAAGCTCAACAGGAGAGTTTGCCACTGGATTACTGCTAAGCAGCCTGTTGTGTGGAGGGGAGCAGCCTCTTGACAGGCTGTGCTGGAGCATTCCTGTACCATGGGCTGCCTGTTGCTTGCTGCATTTGTCTGGCTGCAGAGTGGGATTGATCAGCCTCTTCCTAGTTTCTCTAAGTTAGGTTGGGTCTCATGAGGTCTCTCTATTGGATAATTTGATGTTCGCCTGCATCCTCTTGCATGCTGAAGTTCACTATTTCTTCATTAAAAATAAATAAATCTTTGCAATTACTGCAAATGCCTGGCAAGCTGATGCTCAGGTGAATTGAATCCAGAAACTTCTCACAGCTAAATTCTGGAGTGTTTCACCATTGCAACAGCCTCCTGGGCTGTGCTGGGAAGAGCACTGCCAGCAGGTCAAGAGTGGTGATCCTTCTCTGCTCAGCACTGGTGAGACATGACTGGAGAGCTGGGTCCAATGCTGGGCTCCCCAGTACAAGAGAGACATGGACATACTGGAGAGAGCCCCACCAAGGGCCATGAATATGGAGGTATGGGAGCATCTTTCATAGGAGGACAAGCTGAGAGAGCTTGGACTGCTGAGCCTGGAGAAGACTTAGTTACACCTTACCCATGTGTACCAATGCCTGACAGTGGGAGTAAAGAAGATGGAGGCATACTCTTAGTGGTGCTTGATGACAGGACAAGAGGCAATGGGCACAGCCTGAAACACAGGAATTTTTTCCTGTGTTTGAAATTTGAAGCTAAGAAAAACTTATTTTTACTTTGAAGATGGCTAGCACAGGAACACGTTGCCAAGAGAGGCTGTGGAGTCTCCATCCTTGGATGGATTCAGAATCCAACTGGACACCATCCTGCTCAGCCTGCTGTACCTGAGCCTGCTCTGAGCAGGGTGTTGGACTGCACCATCTTGAGGTGCCTTCCAGCTTCAACTGTGGCTGATTCTGTCTGTGATTTACCCTGCTTTTCCCTCAAGTCACTTGCAGCTAAGCTTACTGTTACTTCCAAAGATTTTGATTGTTGTTCTGCTTATAACTGAAAAAGTGAAGAGTGCTTTTTATTTTTGTAGCAGTACACTCAAAAAAAGACAAAAAAGTGATGGAGTCAACAGATCTGGGTCAGCAAGAGCTTGGCAAACTAGTGAAAGAGGCAACATGAAGATAGAGGGGATAAAACAAAGGTTATATTTCTGTCCCTTTGTTTCTTACCAGTTTTGAATGGCAAAGCAGGTGCAATGGATTTTTGTAATGGTTCATGACATGCCAAACAAACTGGAATGATATCAAGATCAACTGTATGATATAAATGAAGTACAAGTGGAATGGCTCAAGAAAAATGACTGTGTAATATAACTCCAGAAGTATCTGTGAATCATCATTAAAATGTGTTGATGCTGGAATGCTCCAGGAGCTGGTTCAGACCTAGTGGTTTTATTAGTGACCTGGAATAAGCAGGGAAGTAGATCAAGCATCAGCTGCTGATAAAACTGATGAGTGGTGGTAAATAAGGGAAGTTAGTTAAGTGAGAGTTGCTTGCCAAGCTGGATTCCTTCAAGCCCAATCAGTGTATTTTCCTGCAGCAGTCAGATGCAAGGTCATGTATCTGTCAGCAAAACACTGCAGAGTCCAGAGCACCATTCTCTAGCTCCTGCCAGGCAGAGGTGTGTGTCTGACTGGGGGTTGGGAGCCAGCAGAGATCAGCTGTCCCCTCTGCCATGCTGTGGCAAAACCAGTGAAATCCTGGGCTGTGCAGTGAAGAAAGCAACAAATAGAGCTGGGGAAGGGGCCTTCGTAGAGAAGCCTTTGGTGAAAATGGCACTGAAAGGTTGCTGCTGTCCAAGAATACTTTTGATTCTCAGCTTCAAGCTCTTGATTTTATAGAATATGAACTAGAACCTATGTGTGTCCCCAAGAAAATATTCTGTTGTGGTTTTTTGTTTGTTTGTTTTTATGTGCAGGGTATTTTTTTGTTGGATTTAATTTGGATTGGTTTTGTTACCTTTTCTGCTGCAATTCAATCTTTGTTCTGGGAAACTGGCTGATGAGTAACTGAAGGAATAATGTAAAATCGAAAAGGTCTGAAAGGATAAAAAGGATAGGCTGTATTAAAAAACATTGAATCTAGCTTTTTAACCTGCAAAAAATGAAATTCAGCATATGTTTTTCAAATGCTTGATTGATAAACTGGAATCCCTGTAGAAGGGAAAAGGGAGGAGAGATTGATTGATTGATTGATTGATTAAAATATGAACAGTTCACTAAACACATTTTTCCACTTGCCTTCATTTACTCTTTTTCTTTTTTTTCTTTTTCTCCTTTTTTTTTGTGTTTTAACAAATCACTTCTTCTTGGCAGTTGATACTGATAAACGACATGGTAAAGATTTTGCCCTGTGGAAAGCTGCCAAACCTCAAGAGCTATCTTGGACTTCTCCCTGGGGAAAAGGAAGACCTGGATGGCACATTGAGTGTTCCACAATATCAAGGTCAGATTGCTTGGATTTTAAATTTAGTGCTGGTTTTTGTTTTCAGACACAGTGCAGTGGTAGCAGGAGTATTGAAAGTGTTGGTTATTGTGCACCAGGGGTTGTTAGAATTGGACTGTGGAAGGGTGAATTTTGAGAGTTGACCTGTGCAGAGTGCCATTGTAGCCATCTTGGACTCTGAAAAGAGAAGAGCTTATTTTGATGTTACTTAGGAGGTTTTGCTGTCCCAGTCAGCTGTCTGAGGCCCATTTGGAGCAATATCTGCTTACCCACCTGGTCTGATCGAGATCCCAAAGCTCCTAAAGCAGATGGGCTGATTTTGAGGTGCCTGGGGAAGGGGAATGAGAAAGGTCTAAGGCTGGTCTTGATCTCAAAGGTCTATTCCAGCCTCAACAATAATGGTGTGTACTTCTGTGAAAGGCCTGGGTCTGTAGTGCAGCAGGAGGGACCCACCTGCTGCCACGGAGACCTGATCTCTCTGGTGGGCTGGGCTGCTCCTCCTGCCCCTGCTGCCAAGCTCTGAATGGTTCTGTTGGAGGAAGCACTCCTCTGTAGATGGCACAGGGGAAGGTGTGAGCTGGGACTGTTCCTAGACACATCTGTGCTTAAGCCAGTGTGGGGACAGACGGGAAAGCAGAGGGTTGCACTGAAAAGTGGCAAGAGCTGCTCTTGCTTCCTCCCTCTCTTCTCCTTATTTTCGTTCTTCTGTGTGCCCCAACAGCTTCTGCACAGCCCTTGTGAACCAGACTGTTAGCAGGATGGTTTGTCTCAATGTCTAGCCAGCTGCCACAAGCAACATGTTAATGTGACCTATGGAAAGGCAGGGAAGACTGTGTGTCAGTGTGTACCCTGAGCATGTGTGTGGGGCCTCAGTGTCCCTGGTTTCTGGGCAGTTAGTGTTGATTTCCCTTCCTGGTGGTAAGCAAGTGTTGTCTTTGTTTATGATGGGCAAAATGAAGTTATTTGCTTGCCCAGTGTGATCTAACAGGGACTTAATGGAACAGTGGGTGGGATGTAGCAGCTTTGACTCTTGGTATTTAACCAGAATTGAGACTGTACCTTGAAGAGTGTGTCCAGTTTTGGGCACCACAGCACAAGAAGGACATTGATGTGCAGAAATGTTTGTCAGTTCAAAGGTGTTAGGTTTGCAGATGAAGGCAGATGTCTACTATTGAAACTGCAGCAGAACAAGGGAGGTGTTCTGCTTGCCATTCTTTAAGTTGGAAAAATAATAATTATTAACTAAAATAAAGAATAATAATACTAAGGAGAACTAATTGCAAGCATATATTGGTCCTGTCCATACAAGTTCTGCAGTTTCAGTATCCAAGATTTGTGTAAAATTCTGTTTTAAAACTGCAATCATTAAAATGTGCACTTTAATTTATGTTGTTTCATCTTATTATTTTCTGAACTTTTTTTTTTTTTTACACAAAGCTTTTATAGTGTTGTACTTACCAATCAGGAAAATATTGTTACAGTGCAGTGTTTGGAAAGCAGCTGGACATCCATACTGGTGGAATAGACCTTGCATTTCCTCATCATGAAAATGAAATTGCACAGTGTGAAGTATATCATCAGTGTGAGCAATGGGGGAATTACTTTTTGCATTCTGGTAAGTAAAATACTAATTACCTGCAAGGCACGTACAGATGTAATGGTTGGGGTTTTTAGGTTTGGGATTTTTATAGTACAAAAACAGATGTTCCTCTACAGTGACCAAGTTCCTGTCCTCATTAAGTGAAGAAACATAAATGAGAGTGAATCTTGAAGCTGTAGAACAAAAGCCTTTATTAATAAAGCAGTTAGAGTGAAATATTCCTGAATTCATCTGGGGAAACTTCCAGATAATAACAGTATATACATTACCCTTGCACAGGGCTTACTCCTAATTAAAAATGTTGAAAGAAGAGTTTTTCCTTTAAAGCTTTTCCTTTCATTTGAGTTTTCTTGAAGTTTGAGGGTGCTGTTTGGGACAGGCTTTCTTTTTAATTGTATTTTGCTGTAACAGTCCTGCAGTAAGAGGGTGAAGTGGTTGATATTTTCTGTGTTTATGTAGTCCTTCTAAAACTGGAAAATTTTGCTTGTCATGGAACCAGAACCCCCCAGTATTTGAAGGCAGGGACTGGAGGTGGCATGTAGGCAGGTAGTTGGTTTGTAATGTTATTAAAGCATTGGGAGTAGAATAAACTCATCTTAATTCTCCAGCATCTCTCAGCACTGGTGACTCGTGGGCTTAAAACTAAGTTTTCCATAGAATAAAATAGCCTGTGTTTGTAAATATGGTGAAAGGCTTTTAGTTATGATAAGCAAATACAACTTACTGCTGGAAAATAAGAATGGAGAGAATGCTAAAATACCCAAACTGATGACACAGAGTTGTGATCCTGCAGAGAAACATCTTAAGCTGGGATATTTTCTGTGGATTGAAATGTAGGGGGAACCTTGCAGGCAGAGGTTCTGCTTCAGCAGCCAGCCACTGGGCATTGTGTGTGCTCAAGTTGGTTACCTGTAACTGTATCTAAGTTCTCCTGGGAAGTCTTTTTATTCACCAGTAGCAAGAGCTAGTGATGTTGAAAAACAGGATTCATGATGAAGACCAAGTGAGGTTCAAGCCTGCAGCCTCTTTTTTTTCTTTTTGCTGAACAGTCCTTTGTGCAAGATGCCTTGGTAAGCACTTTTTGCTGCTTCCCCAAGTAAGAGACACAGAGTTAAGTCTGTGCTGCACTCTGGGAATTACTGGGGCTTTCTTTTTTTATGTATATTTGTACTGTATGGAACTGAATTCTAGTTTCAGTTCCCAGTGTGAAGCCTGTTATAAATCAACAGTGATTGTCCAGAGACTGGGGCATCCTCCAGGGTGTGCTTTGCTCCCAGGGTGCTGGGGAATTCTCTGCACCTCTGCTGGGACATGCTGGTTACTGCTGGGTGGAGCCTTCTGTGAAAACCAGATCTGACTGTTCAAGCTTAGAATTGAAACTAAAGGGGAAATATACTTTGAAAAGAATTAAATAAAGAGGAGTCAGTTTCTCTTAAAAAATCTAGGTGGGGGAAGGGGAAGATCTTAATTCCAAGGGCAATTTGTACATTGAGGTTCTGTAGAAGCTGACAGATTACATTCATTAAGTCAAAAAAATGTTGCTGGAGGATGATAGTGTGAATTATTTAGGGCAAATTAATCAGCTTCAGAAACAATTTATTCTGGTAACAGACTTCAGAATTTTAGCAGGCTCAGAATTGGAGGAGCAATCCCCATTAGAGGAAGAAAATCCCTGCACTGAGGATAAATCTTCTTATAAGGACTTTATTTTTAGACTGCTTGTTCTCTGGGAAGAGCGCCAAGCCAAAGTTATGAAAGTCCTTGGTTTTTGTGATTCTTTAATGAAATCATTCTCAGGGCTGAAGCTCTTGAAGAGGAGTGTTTTTTTTTTTTCAAATTCAGATGTTACCTGTACCTTATTAGGAAAACATAATCAAACTATTTTCAGCTTGGCTGCCTAAAGTTGAGTAAGGAAATTTCTTGGCACCTTTGCAAAAGAAAAAATTAATCATACCCAGGCTCTTTCCATCCTCCCAGGAGAAGGTTTTTCTGTGGGAGTTGCAAGAGCTGCAGGTGTCCAGTGTCTCTGGCAGCCTGAATGTTCTTATTGAGGGCCCTGACCTTTTTGCTCTCCCACAGCTACCCTAGATGAGGTTGCAGTGAGTGGGGGTGGTTTGTTCTCCCAGGTAACAAGTGGCAAGAGGAAATCCCCTCATAATCAGGGGAGGTTTAGATTGGACATGAGAGAAAATTTCTTCCCCAGAAGGGTTGTTGAGAACTGAACCAGGCTGCCCAGGGTTGATTGGCCATCCCTGGAGGTATTTAAAAGCTGTGTAGACATGGTGCTTAGGGAGATGGTTTGGTGGTGGGCTTGGCAGTGCTGGGTTAACAGTTGGATCAATCCTAGAGGTCTGTGCCAACCTAAATGGTTCTCCAGTTTAATGGCACAGTGGTGGAAATGGCCCCACCTGCCAGTGCTCAGGACAAACATGACAAAGAGGAGAATTTTGGATTGGTAGCAGATTTCTGTTGTAGCTCAACTTCTGTATCCCTAAATCTTTTGATTCTTTCCTGCTGTCCATGAAGTGTGTTGTATTTTCAGGAGATGGAGACAGGACCAGAGGCAGCCTTCTGATGGTGAATCCCTGCTGCTTTCAATCCTTGTCAGAAATAGCCATGGAGTGAAACAAGATGCTTTTCACATCCAGTTACCAGGCCTGAGTGTGTTGCCTTTGGATCCAGACAAGCATAATAGGGACTTTTTCTGCTTGTAGAAGAGAGGGGGTTCCAGGGAAGGCTGCAAGAGCAGCACTGTGTGGAGAGCAGCACAAAATCCAGGCAACTGCTCAGGCTGCTCAGTAACTTACAGGACTGCTCTATCATTAGGAGAAGCCAATTAAGGCTGTTCATGATATTTCTGAAGTAATGCTGAGTTTTTATTTACTTTGTGTCTGGCATTTCTCTGGTGCTGTAATTGCTGGTTTCCATCAGCAGTGGTGGATGAGGCCTGGGAGCTTCCAACCTGAGGTTGCCCATCTTGCTTTGGTGGAAATGTTGGTCCTGAAGCTGAGCTCTGCATGCTCAGTCCTGAAGCCCAGCACTGGGTGCTCTCCTAAATGCAATGGTAACTGCCTTTTTCCTGAACCACAACCCTATAAACCAATGGTCCACATGGCTGTTGAAAGCTCCAGCAGTGCTTAGGGGTGGTATTTTAAAATAAAATAATCCTAATTAGACATCTTACCTACATCCCTCCCTCTCACTTCTTTTCCTCAGTCTCCCAAAGCCCAGAGAAATAGAGAATGTGCAGAGAATTCATTTTATACATAAGGTCTTTTCAACCAGCATCATCAACTTTTGAATTAACAAAACTAGTATAACAGCCACTAGCAAGGACAGAGTACAGAAAATTGTTTGAGTTTCAAGAATATTTTAATATGGCATCACTGGAATATCTTTAAAAGTCTTAAAATATCAGAGTCAAGAGTTACAGGTGGTGTTACTGTGAAGACTGAAAAACATTTGCTTGCTTGTTTATTATCAATTCTGAGCAGGGAGATTTTTGTTTTGTTTTTTTTTTTTTTCCCTTATTAGTGTCTGCTTATGGTGGTGATGCTTTGGATTGGTTTTGTTTGGTTTGGTGGTTTTTGTGTGTGTGTGTGTTTTTTTGTTTGTTTTAGATGTGTTTTTGTGGGTTTTTTTGTTTCTTTTGTTATTTTTTTTCTATTTTGTTGTTGTTGTTGTTGTTTTTGTTTTGTTTTAAACCCCACATTTGCCAACATTTTAAAATCCACTCACCAAAGCTGAGGATGGAGTGGTGTGGCAGGACTGTGGGCAAAGCTATGGAAAAACATGTGTGTTGAATTGAAATGGTTGGCACCTGCCCATCACAGCATCTGCTGCCTCCAGTGTCTCAGTGCAGTCTTTCTCATTCACTCCCCATTCAGAAGCATGCTCATTTACCCTGATTTTTCTTTTTTGTTGTTGTTGTTCTAGGGCATTTACACGTTAAAGGAAGTAAAGAAAAAATGTCCAAGTCATTAAAAAACTACATCACAATTAAGGTGAGTTGAAGCCATGTATGTTTGTGATATGTAACTATTAATCAGCCCTCTTTTGAGCAGACACTGGAGTACATGCTTATGCTGCAGCCACAGACCTGCAAGGAGGTGTTTCTGTGCTGCTGGTGAACCTGTTGGAGTGGCTGTGGATGTAGGAAATCCACCTGGGCTTGGAGTTTGCTCATGATGAGGATTTGGATCAGCTGAGAGTCTTTGTGGCCATTGCCAGACTTTGGCATCACAGTTTGACTCCATGATCTCAGGGGTCTTTTCCAACCTAAGTTATTTTCTTCTCTAGTGATGGTTTCTCACCTGTCTGCTCCAATAGCACATGTGCTTTTTGGACTTGGGAAAGAGCAGAAGTTTTTCCTTGCTCTGCATGAGGTGAAATGGGGCACAGAGCCAGTGCTTGGTCAGGAAGCTGTTGGGTGTCCTGCCAGCAGTCTCATATTCTCCTTTATTTTCACACAGTGACCTTGCTGATGCACAGAGAGCTTTGTCTGTTGGTACCCACAAGACACATGAATATGGCCTGTTTTACTGTGTCCCAAAGTTTCATTATACCCAGAGTGGGGTTTCTCTGCCCAGCCTGTGCAGTACAGCTGTGCCTGGCACCAGGCTGGCTCCTCTTGCTAGAAGTGGGTAATGTCTTTCATTTAGACAAAGCCTGAGAAGCTGTTTCAGCACATATGTTCCCCTTTGCCCTCTTGGAAGACTTAATTAAAATCTCTTTAAAAAGGAGTTCAATGTGAGCTGCTTTATTCTTAATTCTCCTGCTGCTGTCTGGGTGCAGTTAAGCCTCAGCTCCCCCAGGAAAATAACCCATTATTCACCATTTGCACAGAAATTTCCTGACTCTCAGCAGATGAGGAGAGGGTGGAGAAATGACCACAAATGCAATGCAGGCAGTTAAAAGAAACCCATCAAAATGTTCCTCTCCACATCAGTGGTGGGACTTTGTGTTGAAAACAAAATCTTCAGGCCCATTGCTCTTCTCTCGTGGGTCTTCTCTTAAATTTCTATCCTTAGACACAGTTGTCAAGTATTAATCCTCCCTGTAGGCAATTTTCACTCCAGAGAAACAAATTTCTTCCTGTACAGCCTTTCTGCATCCTACAAAAAAACAAAAACAAAAAACAAGCCCTACATGGAAGTGGTTTTTTTATGCCTGCTCTGGAAGAGGGGACACCTGTCCAGGACAAGTTTGCCAGTGGCCACCTGCACCCAGGCACAGCTGCCCTGCACCCTCTGCATTCAGCTGCCCTGTTTTCCCTCCCCCTTGGTCCCTTCTCCAGGATTGTTTTGCTTATTTTTTTTGGTTTTTATAAATATTAATTCTGACCCCCAGAATGAAGCATCATCAAAATCATTCTATGATTCTGTGATTCTATGATGTGATACTGCTTGTCTGCTTTGAAAGAGCTGGGATATTTTCCCCTGTTCTCTGATTTTAACAAAAGGCAGAATTGTTGGGGGGGGGGGTGTTGTTTGTTTGTATTGGTTTTTTTTTTCCCAGTTTGAATGGGCCTGTTCCAAATTTGGCATTTTTTTCCATCCTTTGTTCTACCTCCTTATAGTGATTTAGAGCTCTTGAGCACATCAGGTGCACTCAGCTGTATAGTTAATTTTTACAATAAAAACCACACACACAAATACACAAAACCAAATCAAACAAACCCCCAAACTAAGCACAACCCCCCCACCCAGCAAAGCAAATGGTATCCTGTGTATTTCTTGTTTGAGCTTGCCCTGGTTCCACAGTTACTGCTGCTTTCACTGGGGAGGCAGCACACTGCTGACACTGCTGCCTTCAGTGCTCAGGCTGGTTCAGTCTGCTAGCAGAAGCTACAATTCCAAATAGACATCTTTAAGCAAATACATCTCCCATCTTTTCTCACTTCTGCTGAGTTCTCAGGATTTTTCTATTTCAGTGGCACTTCAGTGTTACACGTTTACCAGCTTTGCTGAGAGTAGAGCTGGAACTGATTGTGTCAGTGTACTTCCCAGGCATTGAAACAGTTCTTTACTATTAGTATAAATGAATTGTGCTAGTAATAATAGTAATAATTTACTGCAGTAAATTATTTGTAAAGCTAGAGAAATATTAGGGTGAAATTAGTGAGGTTTCATAATCAACACTGATAAACTCTAGCAGTATTTAAAAAAAAAGGAAGCTATTTTTCTTCACTCCTTGTTTTCCTTCATATTCTAGTCCTGCAGAAGAAGTACACCTGGTTTTTGGGTTTATTTGTTTTTAAGAAATCTTTCCTTTTTCATGGTTTGCAAATCTCAGGAGCTGCCCTTCCCTTCAAGACTGTATCCCAGCTTTAGTCTGTCATTTCTGTTTGGTTGGGTTTTTTTAGCAAAGTTCCTTATAGAGTGTATGTTTGATCATAATTACAAAGTACTTTTCCCTGCCTTATATTTGACATAGTGCATGTACTGATAGAATGTCTATATGTATGCACATCTATCTGATAGGGAATTAGATTTTATTTAGTTCAAACTAGTTTTATTTAGTTTGAACCAGTGTTCAAAACTAGTTCAAAAGTTTAAACCAGTTCAAAGCTTTATGCCCATCTTAAACTAAAAAAAAAAAAATAATTTATTTGTCCTGTTACTTTGAAATATGCAGTGAAAATAATTGTAAGGGTGTAAGGGAGTGGAACATCTCTGGAAGCAGATGTTTGTCACAATGCTAAAGCTGTCTTTGGTTGAGTTTGGTTTGTTTTTTTGTGGCTGGAGTTTAGGATTTCCTGAAGAAATTTTCATCGGATCAGTTCCGGATGTTTTGTTTGCGCAGCAGATACAGCTCAGGTAAGGAAAAAAACCCACTTATTTCTTGATGTGGGTTGATGGTTGGGACTTGCTGATGTTAAAAGTCTTTTCCAGCCCTAGTGCTGTTCTGATCTGTGCTCTGTGTGGCTTTCCCAGGCTGGTGATGTGCCCTGGGGTGGGTTGGGGCTCTCCCAGCGCCCTTCCCCTCCGGTGGGTGGGGAGGTTGGCTGTGCTCTGTGGGGCTGCTCTTTGGCTCTGGTTTAGATGAGCACAGTATATAACCATTCATCTAAATACCTTCCTGAGCTGCAGTTAATTGTGACTCTCAGTTAATTGCACTTTCAGTTAATGAATTCCCTCCATCTCAGATTTGCATCTGTTGCAGTCACTTGTATTTCAGTCACGATCAGCTGTTTTCAGAGATGGATCTGGGTAGAGCTTTGCCTTCTATTCCCATAGGGTATGACAAAGGCTTGCTAATAACTTTTTCTCTCCCTGCTGTGTTACCATTTCTTGTCCTGTGGAGCTAGTGAGTGTTCAAGCAGTTCTGTGGTGCAGTGCAGTGTTCTCAGCCCAGCTCTTGATAACCTAATGATCATCTTAGCCTGCTGGTGGGGAGAGGTGTGAGAGATGTTGTCAGCTTCCCTGTATACACTGTGGGGTTTCCAGCAGGCAGATGCTACTTTGAACTGGGAGAGGTTTTTGTATGGATAGTGTTTTCACCATTTTATTGGGGTCTGCCAAAAGCAGATGGTAGTTCCCTGACCACTGCTGGGTCACCTGGCTTGTTGGCCATGCTGGCATGGAAAGAGAAAGGTGGGGCATGGGGCAACAGCTGCTGTGTTATTTCAGTGGACCTCTACCTGCCTCCCATAATTGAATCAAAGAATAGTTTGGGTTGGAAGGGACCTTAAAAGATCCTCTAGTTCCACACCACCTGCTATGAGTAGGGCATCTCCACTAGACCAGGTTGCTGAAAGCACCATCCAGTCTGATCTTGAACACAGCCAGGGATGGAGCATCCACAGCCTTACTGGCAGACTGTTCCAGTGTCTCACCACATTCATGGTAAAGAAAATCTTCCTAATTTCTAATTAAATCTACCCTCTTAGACTTTGAAGCCATTACCCCTCATTCTATCACTACAAACCCTTGTAAAAATTTCCTCCCCAGCTTTCTTGTAGGGCCCTTTCACATACTGGAATGTTGCAATAAAGTCCCCCCAGGGCCTTCTCCAGGCTGAAAAAGTAGATAAAGAACCTCTATCAGTGTGACTGGGGGAGCTGGAGTGATTATGGCTCTGTGGCTTTGCTAGTGTCCATCAGTGTGCAGCACACAGAATCATTAAGGTTGGAAATGACCTTCAGGATCATCAAGTCCAAAAAAACCAACAACTTGCCTGTGGGGAAGAGAAGTCTGAGGAAGGAGACTTTGCTGCAGAGTATCATCAGCCTTCCAGTGTGGCTCTGCACGGGGTCCAGCTGCTCCATCACCATCAGCCTGCCCAGGCTGATGAGGCAGAGCTGCTCAGACTTAAGCTGAGCTCTGGGGGCAGTGCTGGTCGTCTGCACCTCCTGCTTTGGATGATGCCTCTGGCTGTCCTCTTCTTAGCCTGGATCACCAACCTTTGGCCCACTTGGGTCTGTTGGGCAAAGGCCTTTCCTAGGTGCCAGAGGCTGTTGCTGTGTGCAGCTTAAAAGGGGAGGTGCCATCTCTGAAGCCTTCTGGGGCCCCGTTCTGAGGTACTGCTTTTCCTCCTGAATCTCAGCAGCAGTGGCTTTGCTTTTATGCTGTGAGCCTGCTGCCAGCAGTGGGCTTCTGTCCCCAGAATGCTCCCCTGGTCACCAGAACCTCTCGGGTGGTTTTGGGAACCTGAATGACACCTGGTCCCTCTGGTCTTTCAGTCCTTGGTGGTGGTAATAAGCACATTCTGTAACTTGGTGCTGGAGTGATGATGCCAAAGGAGAAAAGGAGGAGGGTGAAGGTTTTTAGAGCTGGGCTGGCTGATGCTGTGCTGTTGGTTTGCTGGGGGTGGTTTAGGAGAGTGCCATGAGTCTGGGAAGAAGAATGGCTTTAATCTGATCAGTGGGATAAACTTCCATCAAGTATTCCTGTGGAGTTCCTGTAAGCAGGGTAGTCAGTTCAGTAATCTGAATATAAATATTATATATATAAATATAAATTATCTCTTTCAGTATCTCCCTGTTTTCTAACAAGTCTGTACAGTGGTCTTTTTAAAAGCTGAGTAAAGCTTAATTTTAAACCCAGCGTTAATGAGGCAGTAATGCAGATTTTTAATTACACACAAGTGGAAAATCTGACAAATACAGGTCCAGACTTTGCTGCCTTAGTTTTCCTGCAGAAAGTCTGCTTTAAACAGTTAGGCTTCTTTGGGATTTAGGCTGATGGAGCCAAGGTCAGGTCTTGTATCTGGCTGATCCTGCCCTCTGAGATCCATCCCCTTGCTCAGGCTGCCAGCTCTGGGCAGTGCTGTGTAACTGCACAAAGCTGGCAGCTCTCAGGTGTGCAGGACCAGAGGTGGGATTGCAGTGGACACTGCAGGTGCTGCTCAGTGCTGCTGGGGTGAGGAACACTCTGCAAGCTGTAGTTTGGATGTATCCTTCGTGCAGAAGTCAGGCAGAAAACTGGAGTGATACTGCACTGGCTACCATGGCATTTGATTCCAGTCACCAGCTCTGCTTGGGAGTGTTCTGGGAAGGAATGCATTTAAACTTGGGCCTATCCTTGGTGGACACAACTTCCATGGATGTCAGGTGAGCTGTCTTGTGTCAGGTCAAGTGCTCTGCTCCAGAAAATTGCTTGTTACTGAACACATTCAAAAAAAATTGCCTCTTGCTGATGGCAGCTCATGGTAGCAGTGGTGGGGGGGCAGAGCAGCACCTACACCTCTGAGGGTGTAGTCAAGGCAAGGTGCCATGGTTTAGGGGCAGGGCAGCTCTTCAGACCTGTAACAGACACTCTCTGTTAACCCCCCTTCCTCCCCTAAGGGGAAGAGAAAGGGAGTAAGGGAGAGAGACTCAGCAATTAGAAAAGGAAACTAGAAGAGATTTAATGACAATGATGATAATAATAAAAGTGGAATGTATACAGGGATATACAAAACCACTATTGAACCCAGCCCTTCCAATGGCAATTATTGTCACTGTCACCACTGGTGCTGTGGAGAGTCCCAGACTGGGACCAGTGGCCAATGGGAGCTGTGTTCAGGAGCTGGGTTCTGGTGCTGGATTCAGGAGCACACTGATCAGGATAGAAGGCAGAACACATAGTTCTGCTCAGATGCCAGCTGTTGAAAAGGTGGAAGACCTGAGCCAAGCTTGACCCTCCTGATCCTCAGTTTTATACCAATGTCATACATGGGCTGGAATCCCTTGCTCAGTTTGGGGTCACCTGTCCTGGCTGCTCCTCCCCACAAGTGCAGCCTTTCATTTTCTGCCCCCCAGCATGGCACACAAGATCCAGCAGTGGCCTTGGTCTGCACACCAGCCCTTGGCACTAACTCTAACCATGGGGTGTTACCACTGCCAGGAGCAGACGCTGCCTGGGAAACACACTGCTGACTTCAGACAGGGCAGCTGGTTGAAGATGTGAGCTGAACAGTAAAATCACTGAACAGAATTAGTTCTGTTCTCACTCAAACCAGGACACAAGGCAAGAGGAACCTGCTTAGCCCCAAGCCAGCAGAAATGGCTACTGATAGTTCTCCAGGTGCAGTTGCCTGCCAAAGCAAGAGCCCCACTGAACACAGTGCAGGATCTACACTGCAAGGTGTTTGGTCCACCTAGATTTTACATGCTGGTGAAGCAGCCCTGAGAGTGCCTGTATTTCCCAGAGCCAGTGAGGAGGGGTGGGTCCCTTTGGAGGTCTCCAGGTACAGATTGTGTCTTGCTAAATTAGAATAGGAATAAAATTAGGGGTGAGATCAGAGATAGGTCTTGCCAGATTAAGTCTGGGGTGGGTGCTTATAAATATATCTAATCCAAATGCTTTGGAGTATTAACTTCAGAGAGGTTCAGTAATGAAAAAAACACTTAAAGTCAAGTAGCTATTGCTTCAGTCACCTTTGTGAATCAGTCTGATACCTTTCCAGTAGCTTACTCTTTGTCATGTGTGATGATTGTTTTTACATTGATTGAATTTATCTAGTGCACACAGAGAACAGAGTTTTTAATGATAAATGCAATTAATTGTAAGAAAAGTGACAACAAATTTTTCCTGGAATGACTTGGTCTCAGAATATTGTTCCTGTATATGACAGACAGCATCCTCTCTGTCATCATACCTGAATAAGTTTATTTTTTCTTTATTAGCTGTAGATTTTAGTGATGAGACCATGGATGATGCAAAGCACCTTCTTCAGGCAGTCTCCTCATTTACCAGAGATGCAAATGCTTATATAACAGGACAGCTGGTGTGTGACCCTGTTAGAGAAGATGTTCTGTGGGAAAGGTAAGTGCACCTCCTGTATCTGAGACTATCTTCATGAGCAGTAGTTTGCTGACAGGCTGAGAGCTGCACAGTATGGTGTTCTGACTTCTGCTTAAGAAGCAGGACAAGAGATCCAGTCTTCCCTGCCAGCCCTCACCAAGGGGCAGCTGGTTTTTCCCTTCTTTTTCTAGCCAGCCACTTTTCCCTGTGTCTGCTACACTTAGTTAATTGTATTTTTAAATCTCTGTTATGTGGTGTGCCTGTGCTAACACAGGCACCTGTGCCTCCCTTGGGTGATGTGTAAGCCAAGTGATGACTGAAGTTGTGAGGCTGGTGCTGAAGCAGAACTGTGCTTTAGTGACTGAAGAAGGAAGAGGATATTGGGCATGTGAGCCTGTGTGCTCAGGGTGGGTGGCACTGTGCAGGTGAGAAAGGCAGAGATGTCCCAGGGAAATCAGAAATGATGGTTATTGTGACAATGAGGAGGAGAATCCTCTTTGGACTTCCTGGAGAAACCAGATCATCTCTCAGGAGAGAGACGAGCTGAGAAGACAGCACAGGGCTGTGGAGTCAGGGTGGGAGGGGTGTCAGTGCCCTGAAGCCATGTGTGAGCAGACAGCTCTGGGATGGAGGGTCAGAGGGCTCAGGGGGGCAGCAGCCTGTGCTGCAGAGGTGAGAGGCAGCTGCCTTGTGGCCGAGGCGTGTGGAACCAACGTGTTATGGGGAAGTGGAGTCGCTCTTGCCAAATACCACAAGTGATTAACTCCAGTCCTTTGGCAGGAGGCTGCAGGAGACCTGTTGGTGAGAGATAAGGCAGAGACACGTGTGGCATGTGGGGAAGTTGAAATGGATTGCCAGTGGGGGCACAGGAGGGCACAGTTTGTGTATTGTAAGATGTGAAAGCAACCAAAATGAAACAGAGCTCTTAATTAGGAAAGTGGGAGATAATCAGTGGAGAGGGGGAAGGTTGCAGGGAAAAGTGTCAGCAGGAATGAGGTAGAACAGCAGCCATCTGATATCTGAACTGAGGCAGGCATTCCAAGGCAGGAACACCCAGAAACAGGCAAAACAGGATAGCCCCAGAGCTGCTAGGGCAGGCTGAGGCTCCCCAGGAGACTGCTCCCTGAGGTTTCTCCTCAAACAGCATCCTTGGGTCAGTGCTTTCAAGGTGGGGTTCTGCTGGCCAGGTACCAGGCCACACCACCCCCAGCAGGGCACACCACCCCGAGCAGCTGTTCATGGCTCACCAGTTATTCCCACTGCCATCCCCATCCTCCCGCTCCCAGCAGCTGCAGCAGCCATGAGTGCTGGTTCCCACTGGCTTTTGCTGCTGGTAACACAAACAGTCCCACCAGACCTTTCTGTCTAGGCTAAGCCAAGTGGAGCCCCAGGGCTGGGACTGGGCTCACTGGAGAAATGAGGAGGCAACCTTGGCTCGTTCCAGCGGGGGTTTGTTCCAGCAGCCCCCACACGCCTCGGCCAGAGCAGCCACACTCTCCCAGGCAGCGCGGGGCCCACACCACAGGGCAGCTGCCTCTCACCTCTGCAGCACAGCCTGCTGCCCCTCTCACCCTCCACCCCGGGAGGGGTGCTGCCCATGGAACCCCTGGCTGACCCCATCCCAGCTCTCTTGCCAGGAGCTGGAGCGATGCACGTGACGTGGTTTGGAAGGGAACCCTGCCGCCTGTGGGAGAAACGGGCTGCTGGGAGCAAACAACTTGGCAAAATCTTTAGTATTCTCAACACCAGCCTCGTGTTCCATCTGTTTTCAAGCAACTCGGGCCAGCCCTGCCCTGCTGCTGTTGACTCAAGTGACTAAAGTGTACACACGGGTGCAGCAATCCGTGTTTTCACAGGCATCAAGTTGTGCCCCTTTGCAGCTGGAAGACACTCTGCCCGCTCAGCGCCGGACAGCAGGGAAGGGAGGGACAGTGTCCTTTGGATGACTCCCCCTGGCTCAGCAGCTGAGGGAGGCATCCAAACTGCTGGCATCTTGTTTGTCTGATCTTCAGCGTTCCCTTTCCTTCCCGAAGGCTGGCCAGCACTAAAGTAACCGTGAAGGCTGCGTTTGCAGATGACTTTGACACCTCCAGGGCTGTTGCAGCAATTATGGACCTCATTCACCATGGCAACAGACAGCTTAAGGCTGTTACTAAGGTAACCCATTAGGATACAGAGATCAGAAAATGACAGCTGTCCACTGTCCTACTGTTTAATGCAGACAGATTAGTTTATTGTTCACGTAAGAAACCAGCAGAAACAAAGCTCCATAAATTGTTGACCTTAATGGTGCCCATTTGTCCCGACCTGTGGCAGGAATTGTGCAGGGCCATTGTTTTGTGCTTTGTTAAGTCCAAAGGATGTTTCTTTCCTGCTGCTCTGTTATTTATACCTAAGGTCTGTGAAAGGCCTGAAGCCATTGTGGCGTGCTGCTAATTTTAGTGCTGGTTTGATGTTCTTAGCCTGCTTTTTTTGCTTAATACCCGTGCACAGAAATCAACCTAAATGGGAGAATGGGGGTGGTGGTTGCTGGGGGGGCTTTGGCAGCCAGTCCCAGGTGCACGGGGCAGTCATGGTTGCAAGTTCAGCTGTGGGGACCAAATGACTGCTGTTGGAAATGCTGACTGTGGCCTCAACGTGCCTGCGTGGGTCCATCTTCAGATGGCTTTTGGCAAACTGGGACCCTGTTAAGATCTTTCAGTGTTGACACAAAGGAGGTGTCTGGTAAGGACGAGACATGGGCAGTAAACACAGTCTGAAGCACTTCTGGGTCTCCTTTAACCAACAACCTTTAAATAAGCAGCTCTGTCTTGCTTCTCTGCTGCTTGATTGCTGGTGTCCTCTCTGTGCTGTAGGAGAAATGTTGAGTACTTAGTAATAACTGATACTGAGAGAATTAGCCTGTTGGTTTAGAAGCCCTGCCATGTTCATGGTCCTCTTTTAGCACTGGTTTCAAATTCTGTCCTTAGCCTTATCTTTGCAAAACAACTCTGAGTGAATCCCTGATCTGAACCAGTCTGCAGCAGGGATCTGTAACAGCATTACCACCCCTAAATAGAAGGTGCTTATTACTCCTGATTTCCATCTGTCAATCACTGTGTTGAGAATTGGGTGGGATATTTGCAGGGCAGCTGACTCAGATTTGTTGTTGTGTTGGTGGAGCTTTTCTGTGCACAGTCCAGCTGCCCAAGCCTTACCTCTTACTGTGAGTTTAGTTTTTCTTCTCAAGAACTGTGAGCAAATTCACATAAACATAACTACTCATTCCCCTCTCTAACCTCCTCACGTTCTTACCTTAGTTGGCAAGTATCTGTTTATTACCCTCAGTGGTCCACTGCAGCTCCTCCCAATTCAGTTTTTGCAGATGTGAAGTTATGTTTTATCCCAGATCCTAATAGAGATTTAGGATAAAATCCAGTGCCAGCTGCCAAGTTGTGTGTCATATTTATATTTTTCTTTTATTTTTTAATTATTTTTTTTTGCAAGTGTTAGGCCCAAAAGTTGCTTCTCAGTCTATCCTTTGATCTTGATTTTTATTATATATATATGTTTGGGTGGTTGGTTTTTTTTTGTTTTTTTTTAGTGAAATAAATGTGGAAGATAGGAATGTGTGTGTTCTTAAAAGCACTATTCTGTCCCTGCAGCTGGTGGCTGCTGGTGTTGCTGAGGTGTGACACAACCCCATAAGCTATCTCAAAGCAGACTTCACATTGCTTAAATCAGTAAGACACTGACAAAAAGGTTTGATTTATTTTTTTTTAATCACGTATTTTATAGGAGCCCTTGAAAGTGAGATTTAGTTTTTATTTTGGTTTTACATACGCAGCCCTTTCATGCCCAGAAGTGCTATTTCAGGTCTAACCTACTGCAGACATGTAATGCAGGGCAGCTTCACACATCTCCCTGCTGCACATGCTGGCAATAAGTTCTTCCCCTCCCCCATTTGCTAAATCTTTTCCCTTTGTGTTATGAGGTGCTTTTCTGTCTCTGTAAAAGCTCCCACCTGGGCAGGTGTTACTGGTGGAGGTAGATCTGTGGTTAGTGACAGTTCTCCAGTGTGCACTGGGTGCAGAGGGATGACTGAGCTGAGCTCTGTCACTGGTACTGACTGGACAATCTCTTTTGAGTGTTTTTTGAACAGGATGCTGGATCTCCTAGAAGCTCCGTGGTGTATGGAAGCATTCTTTCCTATATAGAAGGCTTTTTTAATGCCCTTGGGATGTCCTTTGGAGAAAGGCAGGTATGAAACATCTCTTCTGTGTGTGCTAGCATATGGTGGCAGTGCCAGCCTTGCATGTTACAGAAAGCTTTCTGAAAGCATCAGATGGAGCCAAGTTACTGATGGCTTCAGTGAGCCTTCCTGCACTGCTTGCACTTTCTGCTCTGATGGGGGCAGGTGGGACAGAGGCTTTTTCCTTCTCAGAGGCACTCCCCTGTGACTCCTGCAGTAATTGTGCTGTGGAAATGAAAACCTGAGGAATGAAACAAGAAAAAGCATCAGAGACCTTTAAGTTGGTGCTGTTGTGTGTGTGGCTCTTCCTCCTCTTTCTGATGGCTGCAGCCAGGGTGGCTTCTGTAGCTGTACAAATATCTGTGGTTGTGACCTCTCTGCCCAGCAGCAGCTGGGCTCCAGCTCCTCTGCTGACAGCCAGGTGTGGGGAAAGGGGCTGCTCTGACTTGAGCAGGGTGTGGGGAGAGCAGTGGGGGGCTGTCATTGGAAGGGGCTTGGGAAGGGGAGGGGATAAAGAGGAGCTCAAAGCAAAGTACTGCCCAGGGAAGAGTGATACATATGGAGGTGATATCCTGGGAGCACTTAAAATCCCAGGAGGTATTGGAGACTAGCAGGCTGTTCTGTGCTTTGCTCCAGTCTGGAGCTGAATACCAAGAAGGTTAAAACTTTCTTTAGAGAAACTTCTTTTGAGGAGGGGGAGAAGAGGAAAAAAAACCTGTAAATAACATAATTCATCCTTTGAAGGTCAGCCAGTATACATATCTTGTAAAAATTATTTTTACCTGGCTTCTTTGTGATTTGTTTCCACAAAATGTCTTTCAGCTCAGCAGTTGGATGTGATTTGGCCATGTGTGACTCCTCAGAACCTGTGGCTTGTCATGTTAATTTGTATTGGTGTCCTAAACACTTGTATTTGTAAGTTGGATGACAAAGTCATTCCTCCAGCTTCTGGGCTGTCTGTGTGCAGGTGCCTGCTGCACCTAGATTTTTGCTGAAATAAGTGTCTGAATGCTTTGCTTTTTTGTTTGCTGTGCTAATTTCTCTGGGACAGCAGAGTCAGCAGAAGGTGTTGGCATGAGGTAGGAAGGAAGGAGCAGCCCATCAAACTCCTCCCTGTCCCTCTGCTCTTTCAGCTTCCAGTAAAGGAATCAATCAAAATCTTCATCAGAAAGGTCTGTGGACTGCCACAAGCTCATAAACAAAACAGTTCAGGGATTGTTCTCTGACCTCCAAAACCAGCCACAGCTCTGCATCCAGCCTTAGCCAAGTGTTCCCAGGCATGTGGCTTGCCAGGAGCAGTCCCTGAGCAGTGGGCTGGCTGGGAGAGGGTGGCTGGCCTGGCTGCTGCTGTGCTAACAGCCTCGGGGTAGAGGCTCTGGGGAGCAGTGCTTGGGCCACCTTCAGCTGAGTGTTTGCACACAGCCTGTGGGTCTGTCTGCTCTCAGAGTGGGATTTATCTCAGCTAATTGGCCTTACAGACCACAGTAGCTGCCTGTGCTTCTGCAGTCAGTGCTGGAGACAGACACTGCAAAGGGACAGTTCATCCTAGTCTGGTGGCTGGATTGTCTCTGCATTGGCAAGGAGCCTGGACAGCCACAGGCAGGGGAGATGGGGAATCCATCTGAAAAGATGATGGATGGAAGCCATCACACCTGCTTTAGAGCTGGGGGGTGCTGTATTGTGCCTGGTTTGAACTTCAGAGTGCTGTTGGTAGAGGTGTGTTTCTTGCTCACCTCGTCATTTGTCTTTCCTCTCCCTGCTGTACTTAAGCATTTATCCTGCCCCAAGTTAATGATGGAGCATTTCTGACACTTAGATTTATTACCTCCTCCAGTCTCATCAACTTCTTCTTCAGTATGTTTTGAAAGTTTGGGAATGTGCTGTCTTTTATGACTGTGGGGTGCATTGAGCAACTCACACTGTCTTTGATAGCTTCCCCCTCACCTCATTCTCCTCATCTTTGTTTGTTTGCTTCAGTCAGTGACCTCTTAAACTATTCCCTTTCATTTCCATCCTGCTGCTCGGTGACTAAATACAGTCCCCTCTGGCTTTAATTACTCAGCTGCTCTTCTGCTCTCAGTTGTGTGTGGCTGCCAGAAACTTCACCCCCTGGCCTTGATGTGCTTCACGTTTCACAGCTCTCTTGGCTGCTCCCCCTCCTGTCTTAATGATAAAATTCCTCCTGTTGGAGGTTTGTCCTTTCCCTCCCCCGTAGGAGTTTGCCTCTAATGAGAAACAGGGATGGTTTCTCTGCCAAGAGTGAGCTGAGGAGTGGCCTCCTTCAGTACCTGAGCTCCTGTCCTGGCAGGCGTTGGAGCAGGAGGCTCTAGGAGGAGCAAAGCTGCTCCCTTCCCGTGGCATTCCCCAGTGAGGCAGAGGAAGCCAAGGAAGCTCAGGGCTGGCTGAGGATAGGAGGGGGCCACTCAGCAGCCAGAAAACACCCACTGTGTGCAGTGGCTGCTGCTTGGTCAGGTCTTCTGGGTGGCTGAAACTTTGGATGAGACAGATCAGATGAAATGTCTGTGGGTTTGGGGAGGGTTTCTGTAGATGCAAGGACAAGGGGTGGCCCAGAAACTTGAAGCTGAAATATTGATCTTTTCTGGTTTGTTTCCTGAAGTAGGTCTAGAGCTGAGTGAGGGGAGCTGGTGCACTCTGTAGCTCTGCAGATGTTTGCAGGTGTGAGGCTGGCAGAGCTGGCATCCCTTGCTGTATCAGTGCCTGTTGTCAGGCCTTTCTCCCATCGATTTGTCTGATCCCTTTCTAATGTATGCATGCTTCTGGCATCTCAGAGGCTTCCTGTGATGATCAGTTCCACAGTTGGGTTATGCAGCAAGTTGTGTTCACGAGAGCCCTCTGCTCCAGCAAAGATGCTCCTCTGTAGGAATACACTGAGCTGCTTCCCAGGATGGCTCCACTGTAACTCCTTGTCCAGGTTAGCATCCTATGACATTGTGATCATACCAGTGTATGTGAGATGCACGACCAGGAGAGGGGATGAGGCTGCTGAGCTGAGGCTGATGGTCACCTCATTCTCAGATGTTTGCAAAACAACCTGTTTGATTTCTAGGTGGCAGTGGGAGGAGAGAACTCGGCTCTGCTCTCTCATGTCATGGAGGAGCTGGTGAGGTTCCGCAGCAAGGTGCGGCTCTACGCGCTCGCCCTGCCAGCCCAGGGGGCTGAGGGAGCCCAGGGGCCACAAGAGGAACAGAAGGAAAAGAGGAAGGAGATGATGCAGGAGAGAAAACCCCTACTAGAGGCTTGTGACAGCCTGCGCAGGGACCTCGCTGCCTTTGGAGTCCACATCCAGGTAATCATAGACTCGTAGAATGGCTAGGGCTGAAGGGACCTCCAAAGGGCATCTAGTGCAGCCCCCCTGCAGGGAGCAGGGACACTCTCAACTAGACCAGGCTGCTTAGAGCCTTGGCCAACCTCTCCTTGAAGATGGCTACTGCAAATCCCGTGGTGTTTGGAAGTCACTAAATTGCCCAGATTTCCATCCAGAAGGAAGGGTGTGAGTAGCTTTAAAAAGACTGCAGAAGAACTGGAAATTAAACTGAGATGACTTGGGGAAATAATGCTCTTCCTCTACCCTCCTCACATTACCCCACTAAAAGTAAGTCCCATGAAGAAAGCCTCTTCTGTATTCAGCAGCTCTACTTGCTCCTGAGCCATAAGTACTTCACTTGATTTCTGTTCCACTCCTCTCTCCACCCTCCTTTCTGCTTTTAACCTGTACCTAATGCCACTGTTTCCTTTTCCATCATCCCAGCAGTCTCCTGCTTAAGACATACAATCACAAATGATTTGGGCTGGAAGAGACCTTAAAGGTAATCTAGTTCCAGCCTCCCTGCCATGGGTAGTGACACCTCCCAGTATGCCAGGTTGCTCAAAACCCCATCCAGCCTGGCCTTGAACAGTTCCAGGGATGGAGCATCCACAGCTTCCCAGGGCAAACTGTTCCAGTGTCTCACCACCCTCATAGTGAAAGAATTTGCCCTTACATCTAATCTAAATCCCTTCACTGGGATATTGTCTCCTTCTGGTTTCAGAGAGCTGTATTTATTACTACTTTAATGAATGCTGTTTCTTCCAGTTCCTCTTGCTCCACTGCCCTTTCCACCTCCAGTCCAGCAAATGTTTGGGCCAGTGTTGCTCCTTACAGACTAACTCTCCTACTTTCTCTTCCCACACTCGGGTTCAGGCTGCTCATTTTCCCTCAGGAAGGGAGCCTTGTGTATTCTCCCTGCATTGTTTTACTAATGGGAGGCTATAAAGCAGAGAGACCTCAGGGAGTGACAGCACACATCCCCTTCTACTGCTGAAAGGGAGAGCTGTCATTTGTCAACATACCTGCTAAAAGCAAACTGGAAGTGTGGGCAGCTGTCTCCTGGTCTCAGATGAAAGTGTGGGTGCCAGGACAAACTGGGGTGAGGGCCAAAGTGCAGTGGTGGTGAGCTACAGCTGAGAAAGCAAAGGAAGACTGTGGGAAGTTGGAACATCTGCTTCCTTGGCTGGTTTGGATGTAGCTGAATCCTCACTCCACTGATCTGTCAGGGAGGTTTGCAAAGCCAAACAACTGCATGGAGACAAAGTCTTGGAGGAGGAGACTCCTTTTTGATCTTTTTTGGCAAAACAGCTGCAGCCCCACCTCTGCCCTTTGGAAGATTTGTCTTGTTTTGCTTTTAAAGGGATTTGCAGACATTAAATAACCTCCTAGAAATTTGCCTTAGCCAAGATTCAGCCCATTCCATTTACTTCAGCTTGCTGTTGGGGTTTTTTTGTTGTTTTTTTTTAATAACCTTGGCATAATTTGTGTCCTGCTTGTCCCAGAACAGTTTTCCTGTGTAGCTGAAGCAGACATGCACTAGGAGCACACACAGCACACGACCAAACCTGAACTCCTGCCTTGTTTTGGCTGACAACGTGGAGATCTCTGGAGGTTGTGGGCAAGGTCTGGGCTGTGAAGGCTGCCCAAACCCTACCTTAGCCAGGCCCAGCAGAGTCCTGCAAAGCCAGTGATGCAGCTCCTCATGCAGGCTCCCCAGAGCACACAGGCAACAAGAATGGGGCTGTCACCACCTCATGCTCAGCATGAGGCTGCTTGGCTGGCCTGGCTAGTGCCCAAACTGCCACAGTGCCCAGCATCTGGCAGCTGGGTCCTGCTTGCCTCATAGGCACTTGAGGAAGTCATTTGCATTCTCTTTTCCACCCAGCCTCTGTTTCCATGAAGCTTTTAGGAGTCCCACAGTACACACACAGCAATACATCCCTTAACGTGCTCTCCTTCTGTCAGCTGAGGCTGAAGTCAGGCAGCAGCTTCTCAGGTCCACTTGCAGGAGAAGAAACACAGTAGAGAAGGAGCAGACAAGCCTCATCTCCATGCAGTGCACAGACCAGCAACCCCTGGATTGGGGTTGGCCACTCTAGGGTGCAAGGAGCAACTTGGAGCATGCTCCTAACTTATGCCCTTCAACAGCAGCTTTGTAGAAAGGATAATTTATCCAAAGTTTGTGATTTCTGCACACAGGTTTATTTCTCATACTATAAGACCATGTTCTGTTGGTCTGAAGTTACAGAGCTTGCAACAACTTGATTAAAATATCCACTGGTTTTTTTCCTGTCACTGCAGCTGCTTGAAATGCAGGCTCATCTCTGCTACTAAGTGAAATGTAGTTAAGTGGGTATTTACACATCAAAAGGGTTTTCACTTTGATGTAAAGACAGTACTACCCTGCATTCCAGACCCTCTCCTAAGTCGTGTTTCAATCTTGCAGCAATTGCAGTCAAACAGCTGGATCGATCTTAACAGCCAGCAGGGCTCAGCCAGGCTGTGCTGTCCCTGCCAGCAATGAGCCAGCCTTGATTGCAGGTTCTGACAGCAGCAGGCTCCTGCCTGAAACTGCAGCAGCAGATCAGTGTGGTAGGCAGAGAAGGCTCAGGGATCAGCCCCTGTACGTGAGCCCTCTGACCATGAGAAGGTGAGTGCTGGGGGAGACCCTGCACCCCCCTGCAGCACCTCACTCCAGAGAGGTGAGGGTTCTGTTGGGGGCTTTTTCCTTCTTGCCTGGGTTGGTTGTACAGCTTCAGGCATGATTAGTAACAGTCATTCTGCTGAGATGGTATCACCACCTCCCTTACCTAACTGATCAATATATTTGCTGTATAAAGCCTGCTTAAAAACCTCTGCCTCCCACCTCTGTGTGATCCAAAGCCCCGAGACTGACCTGCTTCCTCCTCCTTACAGGACAGAGCTACTGTTTCAACCTGGGAACTGGAGGAAGGAGGGCGAGCAGAGCAGCAGACTGAGAAAAAAAGCTGATCCTTCATCCTTGGACATTTGTGTTTTATCTGCTTTGCAACAGTTGTAAATACAAATACTTTCCCAATAAAATCTCTGGGACAGAATGGCTAACACAGAGGTAATGGCTGCCAAGAAGCTGATGAAAGCAGAACCGTTGGCACTACTACTACAAGGTAAATAAACATGGAAGCCCCTCCCTGCAGGTGAGTAGGCAGGGCAGGTGCTGGAGACACCCACGAGAGGGCAGGAGGGCACCAGCTGCCTCACTGTGGCCTAACACAGCCAGTGCCCCAGCCCCAGGTGCTCCCTGACAGGCACTTGAATCCTGTTGTGCTGAGAATTAGAAGAGTGAAGACAGAGGCAGAGCTTCAGGGAGTGCAGCACAGTCAGGACTGGGGAAGATGAGTATGTGTAGTTATTCCCTCTTCAGGTACCTTCCATCTTTGCTAGGTTTGTGCTAAAAAAACCCAAAAATAATCCTGACTGGTGTTTCTGAGGCTGTCTGCAGAGCCTGTGTCCTGGTGGCTGGTTGTGGGGCTCATACCTACTGCTGTACTTCCTTGAAATCCATTTATGAAAAGATGATACAAATAAGAACATGGGTTCATCCACAAGGGATTTCATTTGAAAATACCCTCCACACAACTCCTGTGCTCACAAGGACAAAGCCTTTTCTATTGTTGAGGAAGAAATGTGTAGCTGGGGTTCTGCTCTTTCTGCTGCTCCCAGAGAAGCTGGGGGGGGGGGGGGTGGGGGTTGTCTTCATTAGCACTTTGGCAGCTGCTGAGTTGGCACTGTTGGTATTTTACATTTGCTAGTGGCTGTGACTGCTCTAGTAAACTGGAATGAACAGCAACCAGTCAGCTCAGCTCCTGTGGGAGAAGTTATTGAAACACCAAAGTACACACAATTAATTTGCTATTATTTTTATTTCCTACCCAAAGAAACTGCTACATTTCCAGAATGTTTAAAAATCTTAACAATGTGGATACATTAGTGAGTGACAGTTACAGATCCTGTGGAGATTTAAAACCAACGTGGTAGGTTGAAATTGGTACTGAGCTCTGTTGATTGATTGACTTTACCTACAACTGCCATTGAGATGATAATACCACTGATGTTCTACATACAAAAAAAAAAAAAGCTCATTTTAAAGGAAATCCAGTAGCTGTTTTAAAATCAGTTTGTATTTTCTGATTTTATTGAAAAGGAGTCAAGCTTCTCAAATACTTTTAATGGGAAAAACAATAGTAGGTTGTTTCCCCAAAGATGTAGAAAACTTTAAATTAAACAGCACAACCCCCTCTCCTATCAGTAGACAATGCTCTAATCTAAAAGTCTGTGAACCCTCATAGACCAAAATGAGCAACATTACAAACCTATTGCAGAAACAGGTGCCTGGGTTACAAAGAAACACAAAAAGCATCAGGGTGAGGTAGTAGTCACAGTGCATCCAGAAACAGCAGCTGCAGGGCTGAAGGGAAATACTTGGAGCAGCCTTTCTGAGGCCAGGGGTGGCAGCTCTTGCAGGGCAGGAGGGCACAGTCTGCCCACTCTGCACAGCACCACCTGCTATTCCTGGGCTAGAGTGGGCAGATTCTAGTGCAAGAACAAGACACGTGAGACACTTGTTCCTGTGTTCAGTGAGGCTCTACACTCAACTAGGTTGGAGGTTTCCAGGCACTACCCTGGACTTTGAACTTGTCCCTCTCTTCCCCCTTGGTCGAGCTCTGACTTAGCTTCCAAACATTTAATCTATTCCTGTGCCAAAATCCCTTTACACCTGACACTGGCCTGCCCTGACAGGGAGAAGCCCTGGCTGGCTCAGGGGGGCACAAAAAGCCCCTCTGGGCAGGTGCTGTGCTCAGCACTCCCATGCCACCCACCCTTCTGGCCCTGCCTTGCCAGGCCATGCTGTGGGCACAGCACAGGGGTGGCACTGCTACAGGCCCTGCCTCCAGCTGGGCCCTTCTGGCCCATGGCAGTGGCTCCACTGAGCCCTGCTCTGAGCACTGACCATTGGGCCAGGTGGGGCTACATGTCACTGAGTTTCTTACCCTGCCCAGCACCTCTCCTTGGGATAATGTCACAAGTTCATCACATCCAGTTCTAGGTGAGTCAAGGCTAGCTCAAGGAAAACACTCTTCTTTTTCCAGAGAAGCACAGTCCCTATTTAATGCTACGAGCCCTGCAGTGTGTCCTTGGTCTGGGATGGGGGAATCTTGTCCAAAAACCACAGCCAAGCTGTTGCAGAAGAGGTGTCTGTTGAGATGAACCTGCCTCTGGGACTGGGAATGGGAAAAGGCAACTAATTACATTCAAAACCTACAGCAACTCTCATGCATTCCCTTTCCAAAGAGGCTTCTTTTGCTTCTTAATATACTAGCATGGCAAAAAAAACATGAAGTGCAAGAGCTAATTCTAGACAGAGAGTCTAAGAATGAAAACATGACAACCTTGGTGCAATTCAAGACGTTCAGCTGAGCTGGTGGAAGAGTTTGATCTAAGTATCAAGTGCATTCTTTTTTTTTTTTTTTTTTGCTGTTCACACTTTAGTTATTGCTCAATAACTATCAAAAAGAACAGAGGAATACTTTCAGTTTAGTTTTATTATATTATAACAGATCTGCAACTACAGCTTATTTCAGCCAAAACATTTTTTTCTTTTGTATTCCAAACTCTTAAAAAATATCTACATTAATCATATTTTTCTATTCTTAAAAATAAAAAAAAAAATCACCTACCTAGCATACCAATGCTGCTACAGCACTTGAAAGGGTGCATTACTTATGTAAATCCTACTGTAAATGTAATTACTCTTGCAGTCACTGTTCTTCTTTTTCTTCTTCTCTGCTGCTTTGGCCTCAGGTTTCAAAAAGTTTGTTAAAAGCTGTTCCCACTTCTGAAACCATGTCAGAGGCAGTCATTGAACGTCCAAATTTTTGGAAGGCCTGGTGGTTCGACTGCCTGGTCAGAGAGCAAGCTCCAAATGCAGCCACAAGAAAGGGGTTTTGACTGAAGGGAAAACAGAAACAAGGTTAGGAACCAAATCTCCATCACTCCTGTCACACACATCACCTTCCTACCTCTCAGTGCTTGGCAGCAGTGGCAGGAAGGCTTCTTGAGCCAACATCTATGTTCCTCAGACTACTGCAGAGCACCTCTGGCTGGGTTTAACAACTGCTCCCCTTCCCCTGGCACAGCGTGTGCCTGAGTGAGAAAGCCACTGGGGCTGAAGGATGCAAAAGGAGAACCTGCTTGAAACGTGGGTAAGAGATGTTCCAGGGCTAGTTTTACTGATGTGGAATTTCATTCTTTCCTTCAGAGCAAGGAAAGTCTCACCCAGCAGCTGCCTTTCCTCCCTGCTCAGTTAGTGTTTGCCAGGGGAGCAGGGTAAGGCTGTGAGGATGTGGACAAGGCATGATTCTTAATAGGGCCATAGGCACTGCTCCAGGGCCTTCATTAGCTCAGCTGAAGAGGTTCTGATGCCTCTGACATGGCTTGTGAGCTGCCTGAGGGAGTGTACCCAGCCCCAGCCATCAGGTGCTGAACCTCCCCTGGAGAAGGCAGCACAGCCCCAGTACCTCCAGAGCCACATCCCCACACCCTGGGCCATGGGAGCTGCTTCTGCTGCCTTACAGCATGAGAGCAGAGGAGAAAACTGCAGAATAATTCAGCCACCAGCCCTGGGCTCCAGTTGCTGGCTGGTTCAAAGCCTGGCAAAGCTCAGGCAGGGCTCTAACACAGCTGGCTGTACCGAAGTAAGGTACCCTATGCAAGACCTGCTGATTCCTGCTCCAGGTGGGCATATGGTGAAGAATCACAACATAAAACTCGGGCACAGGAGAGCAGTTCAGTTTGGGGTTGCCAGGGCAGCTTTCAGTATCTTTTCCTTGAAAACAGCAAATTCTTACACTCATTGAGGTGCAGGAGCCTCTAACCCATCCTGAGTCAGTCCCAATGCTCTGAAACAAGAGCTGTGCACAAGCTGCTGGACGCCAGGCTGCTGAGGCACCTCTTTCTAGGGTTACTGCATAACCAGTAACCTCCACAGTCAGCACCTTAGCATCCTAGCTCCTCAGCAGAAGAATTCCACCTACCTTGCCATTAGCACCCCTGAAAGCCACTGCAATCTCAGCGTTTCTAAATCCTGCTCTGCACAGACCCCTTTTGGAACAGCAGAGCCAGGCACAAGTGTGGAAGGACTGGCTGGACTGGCTGCAGTGCAGTCTCTGAGCTGCTCCCCTGATTAATGAAACCCTAAAAGCTCCTCCTTCCTTGAAACACAGGAGATGCTGAACAGGACTGGTGCAGCAGGTGTTGAAGAAGGGTCACCTTAACACCATGACATGAGACACAATGTACTGCTGCTGCCAATCCTACTCTCCCATTTTTCCTTCAGCTATGAAATAAATGGTTTTCTGAGCAAGCTGTCTGGAAAAGCCACAGGTGCCCATGTCAGCAGAGCCTGGAGGACCCATGCTGTCTTTGCTGCTCTCCCCAGCAATTTAGTAGTGAGCTGTTGTACACCATAGAAAAAATGAAGTCACCCTTTTAAAGAAGTAAACCAAATGCCTCCTTTTGTGGCAGCTGCAACTTCAGATACACAAACAATTCTGGGTTTTTAATTCTGGTAGATTTGTGTTAGAGTTCAGAGTTTTTAAACTCAGAGAGTTTGAAACTCAGAGAGTTTCAGAGTTTCTGTTTAAAGCAGCTCTTTCACAAAGAGACTGTCTGGCCTCTGTGGACCAACCAGTCTGACAGGAATTGATCTAGGGTAATGGGAGAGCCAACAGCAGCTGCAGCCACATGGCTGCTCTACTCTGCCCAAGCTGGACTGCCAGTTGGCCTTAAAAAGGCCACCCTCTTAGAAACTATATTCTATTGGCAAGTTGCAACTTACCTGCCCCACTGGATTTCTCAAGTAAAATGGCAGAGGATTCACCAACTTAAAGAAACCCATCCCAATGACCCTTGTTTTGGATTATGGAGACATTGCTGCCAGTGAATGCCACTATTCTCTGTACTTTCTGCCTATGTTCAGTTGTTTTGAAAACACCCCCCCCCATACATGTATGTCCTTCAGAAATGATCCAGGTTCACACACTTCTTCTGACTCAGACCTGGGAGATGCTGGATTACTGAAGAGTTTGTCTTATGAAAATGGTAACTATTACACAGCCTGCTCTAGAACACCCTTACATTTCAAAAAGCAGATGTATTCCAACGACTCCTATTTAATCTGGAAATTCCTACAGCAGGTCTCAAACAGCTGCCTTAGGAGAGCACGGAATGAAGAAGTTATTAATTAATACTCATACCCATTCGTTTTCTCTGCTCCAGCAAGAAAGGCCCAGTGCGCTAGGACTCCGAGAGAGCCAGAAAGGAGATCGCCCTGTCCCCCGCAGCGCCGGCTGCTCCCCTCGTGGCTGCACACCAGAACTGCCAACACAAACCACAAACAGTCAGGGGCACTGGCTGCTTCTCGTCACCGCGGCAGGACTGCAGCTGTGGGGGTTGCCCCTGAGGCACAGACATTAACAGCTGGGAGATTCAGGCACCGGCAGCAGCATCTGCTCAAACACACTGCTCTCGGGGAAAAAAAATATTATATATATATAAATAATTGCATTAACGGTTAACAAACACTTTTCTGATGACTTTTTTTTTTTATGATGAGCCATCAGCCCAACCTGACCACTTCCCACCACAAAGCCACTGCACAAATGGAACCCTTCAGAGTTTTCACATGTAAACCCCAAGGTGTCTTACAAAGGGCAGCTAAAATCTCAAATCTCCTGCCATGCCCATCAGAAAGATATTTTTACTAAAAACAGCCTTTTCCTTAGGCTTTGTAAAAACCAGATACAGAGATCTCTTCTGCTACTCAGCTGTGTTCCCTGCATCCGTGTATGTTTCTGTCAGCAGTGCCACTGTGGACAGGCTCTGTTAGAATATTATATGTTACATTTCTGTTTTAAATATACAAAAGGACCTTAGTCAAACTCATCTCTTCATGGAGCTTTAACTATGAAGAACATGCAAATATTTTCACTAAATATAACTTCTTTGTTTTCCACTCTCAAGCCCAAGCAGGAATCCTGAAGGATACCCAAGTCACACAAACAGAACACAACAATTCTGTTACTCTCCTCCAAACTCTCTGGTGGGTGTGTATCTGCCCTTAGCTTTCTGGCTTGCTTGGCTCTGAAGACAAAAAAAACAGGATTCTTTTCCTCTTTTGGAGAACAGGACAAGCTGTCAGAATTATCAGTGACCAAGTGGTGATTCTGAGCATCTCCGGTCAGCTACTGCAAGGAGGTGCTCAGGTTCAGGGCTATGCACACAATCACTCCTGGCTCATGCCAAGCACACCAGCAAAAGATAAAGCAAAACACTGCTTGGAAAACAGCCACCTGGGCTGGGTTTCTCCAATGAACAGAGCAGCCCAGGGTTTTAGAGGGAGAACTATCCATGTTTTGAAAAGGATTTTTTTTTCTTAAAAAAGATAATTGGAAAAATCTGCTTAAAATTCAAGGACTTGGAGTTAAATCTTAAATAGTAAGAGGTAAAACAAAAAAAAACTATTTAACACAAGTAAACCCTTTCCAGTTCATTAGCACAGTTAACTTCTGCTTTTTGTTACTCAGTACAGCAAAGAATTGTACTTCACTTTCATTTGCTACCAGTTCTTGCAGCAGTAATTGCTGGGCTCAGGAGGCCAGGCAGTTGCACACATTTGCTGCCACTGAGACCAGGGGTGGGGGGAAATTCTGTACTCACCAGAACACAGCAGACACTGCTGCAGCGTTGCCAGCAGTTAATTTTCCCAATCACAGTTCTCCCCTCCCCCCCTCAAATTAAGATTCTGGAGGTGTTTCTCGGTGAGCAATAGTTAATGTCACATTTCACAAGTGCAATGCTCTTCTGAGTTAGCTGTTTGAAGAAGGGATGCCCTTTTAGGTGGTGTGGCTCATTTAAAAACTAAAAAAATAAATGCAGTGTTTTGGAGAAATTACCTCTAATTCTGCTACTTTGAAGATGGCATCTCACAGGATTTTCACTTTGAGGGCTTGAACTCCTGGCAGGAGGCAGGATGGAAATCCTCTGTTCAAAAGCTTTGGGGCTTGCTGACTGACAGCTGAGCACAAGCCCCTGCTTATTAGCTGTATGTCACCATCTGCCACTATTCTGGAGCCCCACAACCTTACAGTCAGTTTTGAGCTGTACAGGAAAGCAAGAGCTCCTCAAACTAGCCCAATTATAATACCCTGCTATAAAAAGGAGGAATAAAAAAACAAAAAAGGTGGCCTTTTGTTTGTGGTTTTTTTTTTTTAATACAAGCTTCAAATATGTGCAGACCACCTCACAGGCAACAACCAAAGCAGACTTTTACACTCTACACAGAGATACTGGAAAACAAATTCATGCAGTATCTTCAAAGAACTACAGGAATTCACTTGAGCTGGGGGGAAAGGTGCAACGTTCAGGCAGCTCTTGCACAGAGGCTCAGCTCCTCAAAGAACATCTCAAAACTAGAGGATGATGAACATCACAGAAGGCACTGGGAAAAGCAATGAAGAACTCTGAAACAGTCACTGTTGGGAGCTCTGAGAATGACAGGAGGAATCCCACACTGCCACCAAGACACTGGCAAACCACCAAGTCTCCTGAGGACAAAGTCTCCCTGATGCTTTTCCCAGCCTTCCCCTAGAACAACAAAAAAACCCAACTGCTGTCTTCCCACTCTCCCCAGTCCAGCATCCCCCACTAAATGCCTGTGACCTGCTGTGAAGGCAGCTCGAGCAGCTCTTCAGTGACCACGGGGGGGACATCATCCCAACGCCTCCCGTGGCAACCTCACCAGCCCTGGGTGAGATGGATGCCTGAATCCGTGCTGCCAGGGGGGTGGGCAACTCCTCTCCCTGGAGAGATGCAGAAGGATGGATGTGCTGAGGATGAAGCTGTTTGCTGTTCCTACACCGTGTTCACCTAGGGATGAAGTGCACCAGACAGAGGAGAAAACTTGGTGCTTGGAACAACTGAGACCAGGCTGAGGGGATGCTGGACAACAGGGAAACACTGAAGAATGAAGTCCCTACAATGCTGCAAGGCAGCAACTGGGGCACTTAAGGTCATTTGTGTGACACTAGCCTAGTCAAAATAATGGAGAGGTTCATCTAGTTAACTGACAGAGCTTAGGAGATAGAAACACACACCCAATGCCAGTCAAGCTGGCTGCTGGGGCAGGGTGTCTCCTTTTGCTTTTTAATAGGCCTGGGCAACCACCAAATCTGATGCCATTATCTCACAGGGTGATGAATAAATAAAAAGCCCATCAGTATAATTAACAGACTGTCTTTTAGTGAAAACTGATTTCTGCTACACAACTTTCTAATAAGCCAAAACCCAGCTCCCTAGCAGTTACTCGTGTGCACACAGACAATATCACAACTTAATGCTAGATGAATTTAAAATATTGTTAAAGAAATCCCTGTATGAAGTATGGCAAAGAGAGCTCAAGTCAGAACAACCACAGCCCTATTCAAGAGTTTCAACATAATCTCAGCAATTAAAGAGCACAAATGTTGCCAGAGCTGCACTCAGCAAATCCACCACCTCCCTCCCACAGGCACCCGGATTGCTCGCTCACCTAAATCCTTGGAAACAATCTGTACTGAAATACAAGTGGAGTGGAATGAAAAACTGAAAGCTGTCACACTGAAATATTGGGAAGAGGACTAGCTGTCCTCTTTGAAGAAAAAAAAAAAAAAAAAGAATTCAGTGGCTTTGCTGAGATCAAACACGAGGAGTTACCTGGGCAGGAATTTTGATAGGGCTGTAGACAGGCAGTCCTACAACACCAGCTCCAACACATTACAGTCAGAAACACACAGGCCCATCTAGCATAAAAAGCAAAGTATATCTGCCTGGTCTTCATTCACAATGTTCACACAGTAGGGAAAAAACCCAACCAGAGATTCATTTCTATGCTGTATTTGGAACACAGGCTGTGAAATATGGGATGGCTACTGGAGGATGAACACACAATGCTGATGATGACAAAGATGACTCTGCAGCCTGTGTGAAGCTTCACATCTGCTGAGACTGCCAACCACAGGGCAGCTGGGGATTCAGAATTCATTCTTGACTCTCAGATGTTCTGAATGAGTTCTTTGCACTTCTTTTCCTCTTACAGAACAGGAGTATTACCCTCAGTGTGCCCAGGAAGCAGTGGATGAAAGGTATTACCACTCTAACCTATGATATGACCAACTGGTCTTCTCTAGGCCACAGCTGCTGCTGGGCAACTGGAGACAAACTATGTTTGGATACTGGCTCCAGATAAAAGTAGTGCCAGGCAGCAGCAGGATGGATACCCACAGAGCCTGCCTTTTGGAAGGGAGGAGAGGACAAACACAAGTGCTGGGGAGAAAACAGAACAGCTCATTACAACACAAGAGGAAAAATCCAATTCCTCTACACTTCAAGGACCTAGCCAAATTCTAAACGTGTCAGGAGCTGAGTGGTCTAACCACACTTCATTACTGACCAGTTCTCCAAAGAATAATAAAGAGAAAACCTTAGAGAGCTGTGTCATAGTGAATAAAAGCTGACTTACCTTTTACTCACAGGCTGAGTACTCATTCCTACCCTGGACACTGATGGCACTGATCTCACCTACCAAAGCAGGGTGAAGCTCATCTTTGTAGAGCAGGGTATTAACAATTGCAGACCAAGCTATAATGTGAAATTGCAAAAGGAAAAAGAGTATCTAAAAGTTAATTTAAAATACTAGTGATTACATTTACAGGGCAGTTGGCAGCTCATAACTGAAATGGAGACAAACTCTGGAATAACCTCCTTTACAGTGGAGGACTGCTGCTGATTTCACATGTGATTCACTACTGATTTTAAGGCTCCAAGGAACCACCTCTATCAACCACTCTGATCTGTAAAAACAAACCTCAAAGGTGTCCAGGCTCTCAACAGTTTGGTAATCTATCAAAGCTATGGGTATGTAATGGTCATAGCTAATGCTTTTGTCCATTAATAAAATCTGCCTCGTTTTTAATCAGAATTCACTGTGTGTGTCTGCTTAGATTAGAGCTATCTGCTGACAGGAATCCTAAACCAACACCTATTCCTCCAGAGCACTGTCAAATCACCTGATCATCTTTTTTTCTCTTCAACTAACAGAAGTAAATTATCTACTGAATTTCCTACAGACTCATGAATAAAAGCACTGTGAAAATAATCACTACAATCACTCTAAGCTATAAAGTATTCACTGAGCCAGTTTTCCCTGCTGCAAAATGTGTTACCCTCAAAAATCCTGCCTTCCACAGCAGCCAAGCACAGAATGCTAAAGGTACAGAGTTAAGTTTGCAATTTCTGGTTTTCCTGGAGAGCACTGAGCCCTACATTCTTGGGCTTTTTGTCTCTTGTTATTGTTCAGAAAGCACCCATGCAGTGTATTCCCAAAGAAGACAGCCTAGAAGAGATCTATGGAAACTACAGTATGAGCTCAAGCAGCAGATGCCTGAAAAAAAAAGTGTGGCTTAACCACTACAAATGGATGATGACATGGAAAATAAAAGGCAAGAGATCTCTTTGTAATAATTGGTTATGTTTCAGATGCCACTGGCCTGATCCAATCATCTGGGTTTCCCTCACACTGGAATCAATCATGATGTAAGTTGTCTGAGCTGAAAAAAAAATTACATCAGATCAAAAAGAACAGACAGGTGAAAAAAAGAAGTTCAGAGGGAAAAACCTGGGAAGGAATTGAAAGTTAGTGACATGACAACATGTTCTGTGCTGTGGTAGAGCAGACAGTACAATCTCATTTCTCAATGTACTTCTGCATTTGAGAAGCTTTGGAAAAATGACAGTAACTCCCAGACCCAAAGAACATTCTTGCTGAAGGAAGCTGAAGCCTGTATTTTCTGCAAGTCTCAAGAAATTTTTGTAAGCAACAGAAACCCCAAAAGCAGTGTTTGTAAGAGTCATTATAATTTGTATATAATCTGACAACTGCTTTCTTACAGCTCAACAATGCTGCCTGCAGTGTCTGTAATCCAGGACAGAGAAAGAATCAGTGACAAAATCAAGGTAAGAACAAGAAATCAGCCTATAGCTGAACATCAAACCACTGCTATAAAGGTGCAGAACTGTTTTTATTTCAAATCAAAAAGCCCCTTAACTAAGAGAAGAAAATATCAGAACACAACAAAGAACAAGGTGGGGCAAGAAAGTAGAACCCCCCAAAAGCACACAAGACACCAAATTTGTGCCACACCTGAATATTCAAAACAGAAACTGGAAAGTGTTTCAGTTGTTTCCTGGTTTTGGAATCCTGAATGAAGAGAGGCAGTGGATTCAGGGTGTCCCCTCTCTCCAGCAAAAGCTGGGGTACACACTCATCTCTAGACTAACAAGGCAACTCAGGTACTGCATGAGTAACCAAAGTCCTCCACCACACAGGCATAACCATACTCTTCAGATCCCAGATGCTTCCCAGCATCTGCACTAATGGGGGGATGTGGAAGGTGGTTCTGCACAAACTAGTTGTCATAATACATCTGTTTTTCTGTTATAAAAGGCTCCCACGGCTCCCAATAATGAAAAATTAACTGTATATACAAAATGGTTCTGAAGCAGCATAAACATTTATCAGAGATTAGCATTTCAAGTCATTAGAAGCAGAGTTGCTGCTTGTTATGTATGCGAAATAAGACCACAACATGAAAATGCAATGGAGGCTCTCATGAATTAATTTTATAGCAATCACAGTAAATGTTTGGTATAAAAAGCACTAATTTTATTAAGCATACTGTAAAAATATTAGTGACTGTTGTAATGGCAATATAAAGTTAAATTTATTGATGGGGTTTTTTTTAGTCAGGGTTAATGAACAAGTTATAT